>OZ024858.1:7574730-7632230 GCA_964017155.1 Oasisia sp. SBJ-2009
ATAAATACTGCATTGATCTGTTGTACCTTTTCCTGAACTAAATCTAAACTGCATGTTGTTGACTGTGATCACTTTTCTGAGTCTGCGCTCTAGTATCTTCTCAAACATCTTCATCCCACGATCCACCAGCTTTTAATGCCTCTGAAGTTCCCACATTCTAGTGGGTCCCCCTTTTGCTTGTATATGGATATGGTCTCACTTTCCTCCCACTCTTCTGGCATTTAATTGTTCCTCTTCCCAAACTCTCTTCAGTATTTTATGCATCATGTCCACTTGACTCTCCCCTAGGTGTTTGATAAGGTCTATCGGGAGGCCTGAGCATCCTGCAGCTTTTCCCTTCTTCACGCTCTCTATGGCTTTCTTCACCTCTTCCCTTGATATTTCCTGGACTGGTCCTTCTCCAAAATATTCCTTGAAGTTTTCTACATTTAGTAGGTTGCTGAAATACTCTCTCCACCTCTCTTTGATCGTTACCTCATCTGCTAGCATCACCCCTATTTGGTATTTAATCACATTCACTTCCCCAAAGTCTCTTCTTGATCTTGCTCTTTGTTTTGCCACTTTGTAGATCATCCGCTCACCTTCCTCTGTTTCCATCTTGTCATACCACTCTTTGTATGCCTCGTTTTTAGCTTTGGTTACTGCAGCTTTTGCCTCTCTCTCTCTCCATGTTCGTATAGGCCTCCTTCAGTTCGTTTCCACCCTGCATCTGCCATTTCTTGAATGCTTCCTTTTTCCTTCTCAGGCTCTCCTACACCTCTTCATTCCACCACCAGGTCTCCCTTTCTAGGTGTTTCCCTCCTTTGGTGGCTCTGCATATCTCTTCTGCTGCCCCCATGACAACTTTCTTAATTCCCTCCTTTGGTGGCTCTGCATATCTCTTCTGCTGCCCCCATGACAACTTTCTTAAATAATTTCCAACTTTATTCTGCATTAGTCCGGAATACTATGTATGGTAAACACGGTCTTGATGCGGCTGATCACCCAGTCAGACTTTAGACTGGTCAATTGTTTGATTTCAATCCAGTGCGTGATGTAGTCGATGATCACGAGATAGTCATTTCGCTTGTAGTGGAAGATATCATGGTGACTTTCTCCCGTGATCTTCCTGGTAGTTCAACCGGACGAAGAGTTTGTTCTCTCTGTGTCGGTCGATTGCATCGGCAAGTACGTATCACATCGATATACCTCTTTATATCGCGACTGATACCGGGCCACCAGATGGCACTGGCTGCTCGTTCGCGACATTTCGAGATGCCTTGGTGACCAAAATACGTTAGTTCGGTTTTTCTGAAGACGCATTTCCTTGGATTGAGTTTCAGGCCCGAGTCGTTGATTATCCTTAGGACAGCATTGAGACGAGTGTCGTGTTCTTCGCTGTTATGACCATGAACCAAGATGTCGTCCATGATTACTTCTACTCCGTCCAGACCTTCGAGAAGTGTCGACATCTTGCGTAGGAATATCTCGGGGGCGGAGAAAATTCCAAATGGCAGTCTGCAAAATGCATAACGTCCAAATGTTGTAATGAAGGTAGTCATTTTTTATGAATTAATTGTATATTTATTTTACAATCACATCCTGTATATTGCTCATTATTTTATCTGTTTTTCTATAATTTTACATTTATCTAACTTATAACCTTATTGTTTGTTTTATCTATTCCTTTTTTTTTTTTTTTTTTTAACATATTGGCTCTTTAATTAGGCTACTTAGATGTTCTAATGTATGTACCGATTGTATATGGGTTTTTACCTGAAATAAATGTATTCGTATTCGTATTCGTATTCGTATTCGTATTCGTATTCGTATTCGTATTCGTATTCGTATTCGTATTCGTATTCGTATTCGTATTCGTATTCGTATTCGTATTCGTATTCGTATTCGTATTCGTATTCGTATTCGTATTCGTATTCGTATTCGTATTCGTATTCGTATTCGTATTCGTATTCGTATTCGTATTCGTATTCGTATTCGTATTCGTATTCGTATTCGTATTCGTATTCGTATTCGTATTCGTATTCGTATTCGTATTCGTATTCGTATTCGTATTCGTATTCGTATTCGTATTCGTATTCGTATTCGTATTCGTATTCGTATTCGTATTCGTATTCGTATTCGTATTCGTATTCGTATTCGTATTCGTATTCGTATTCGTATTCGTATTCGTATTCGTATTCGTATTCGTATTCGTATTCGTATTCGTATTCGTATTCGTATTCGTATTCGTATTCGTATTCGTATTCGTATTCGTATTCGTATTCGTATTCGTATTCGTATTCGTATTCGTATTCGTATTCGTATTCGTATTCGTATTCGTATTCGTATTCGTATTCGTATTCGTATTCGTATTCGTATTCGTATTCGTATTCGTATTCGTATTCGTATTCGTATTCGTATTCGTATTCGTATTCGTATTCGTATTCGTATTCGTATTCGTATTCGTATTCGTATTCGTATTCGTATTCGTATTCGTATTCGTATTCGTATTCGTATTCGTATTCGTATTCGTATTCGTATTCGTATTCGTATTCGTATTCGTATTCGTATTCGTATTCGTATTCGTATTCGTATTCGTATTCGTATTCGTATTCGTATTCGTATTCGTATTCGTATTCGTATTCGTATTCGTATTCGTATTCGTATTCGTATTCGTATTCGTATTCGTATTCGTATTCGTATTCGTATTCGTATTCGTATTCGTATTCGTATTCGTATTCGTATTCAACAACTGGCTGTCTTCGTCGATCGGGATTTGTGTGTGTGTGTGTGTGTGTGTGTGTGTGTGTGTGTGTGTGTGTGTGTGTGTGTGTGTGTGTGTGTGTGTGTGTGTGTGTGTGTGTGTGTGTGTGTGTGTGTGTGTGTGTGTGTGTGTGTGTGTGTGTGTGTGTGTGTGTGTGTGTGTGTGTGTGTGTGTGTGTGTGTGTGTGTGTGTGTGTGTGTGTGTGTGTGTGTGTGTGTGTGTGTGTGTGTGTGTGTGTGTGTGTGTGTGTGTGTGTGTGTGTGTGTGTGTGTGTGTGTGTGTGTGTGTGTGTGTGTGTGTGTGTGTGTGTGTGTGTGTGTGTGTGTGTGTGTGTGTGTGTGTGTGTGTGTGTGTGTGTGTGTGTGTGTGTGTGTGTGTGTGTGTGTGTGTGTGTGTGTGTGTGTGTGTGTGTGTGTGTGTGTGTGTGTGTGTGTGTGTGTGTGTGTGTGTGTGTGTGTGTGTGTGTGTGTGTGTGTGTGTGTGTGTGTGTGTGTGTGTGTGTGTGTGTGTGTGTGTGTGTGTGTGTGTGTGTGTGTGTGTGTGTGTGTGTGTGTGTGTGTGTGTGTGTGTGTGTGTGTGTGTGTGTGTGTGTGTGTGTGTGTGTGTGTGTGTGTGTGTGTGTGTGTGTGTGTGTGTGTGTGTGTGTGTGTGTGTGTGTGTGTGTGTGTGTGTGTGTGTGTGTGTGTGTGTGTGTGTGTGTGTGTGTGTGTGTGTGTGTGTGTGTGTGTGTGTGTGTGTGTGTGTGTGTGTGTGTGTGTGTGTGTGTGTGTGTGTGTGTGTGTGTGTGTGTGTGTGTGTGTGTGTGTGTGTGTGTGTGTGTGTGTGTGTGTGTGTGTGTGTGTGTGTGTGTGTGTGTGTGTGTGGTGTTCCCGTCGAACTGCTGTATTCAGTTGCTTCAAGTCCACGCAAATATGTACAGCTCTGGTTTTCTTGGTAACCGGAATCATCGCAGCGCACTATGCAATCCGTTGGTTCTATCACAGATCTGATCACGCCTGACTCAACCATATTTTATTGAGTTCTGCTTTAACAGCGTCCATCAGAGGGAAAGCTACACGTCTCGCAGTTGTTGAGCACAGTGGTTCAGCTCTGCCTTCAGCTTTATTGTGACAGGTCTTCATTAGGCAATTTCGTTTACCCCATATTTTCCCGTGTATTTCGGAAGAGACACTAAAAGCCGGTGGTCCCTTCTATCTGGTGTCTATGCCAGGGGAAGTAAAAGATCCCACACAGGGGGTAAATGTGTAACCTGTATAGTGGACTCACTAATTCTAGACAAGAACTCCTGCGTTAGCCTAAGTTAGGGCTGCTTGGAGGAAACCACCTAAGAAACCAATTTAACATTTCTAAGCGTCGAATCTTAGGGGCACAAGCACGTACATATTGCACGTAAAAGGTACATGGAATAAACAAACATTTATTATTTACATATATTATAATTGTAATAAGTTTAGATCACGCAAAGCCGAAGACACCGTTGATGGGCTCACGGCATCATTAAAATCGGAGTCAAGGTGTTCCGTACAAATTATAGTCCGTGAACTATAGCAGGATATGAAATTCGTCTTCTACGACAACTTCTAGATCTACTTGAAGTGTTGGTAGTTTCTGTGACGGCACGTTTCAATCCTCGATTTCAGATACAGAATACTACTACCTTCCCGCTAATACAGTAAATTCCCGCCATTTGTGAAAGTTCGGAAATGTAATGATCGACGTCACTCCTTGGAATTTATTGTCCGATTTGTGTGCGGATACATTTCGAATCGCTACATGGACCGGTTCATTTTGCCGCACCCGGATCCGCACCGCATCCGCACACATATGGCATCACTCCTATCCGTTCTCGCTGGAGCCATTTGTTGCCGCATGCTGCGTCCGTATGCATGACTCATCCATAAATAAGGAATACTAGCTTGACGCATCCGCAAATCGTAGCCGTATCCGCATGCCGCATCCGTATATACGCGTGTTATAATCAACGTATTATAAACGTGGTGGAAACGTGAAAATGTCATGTAAATCGACGTGGTGTCAGTTAACGATCCTGGGAGTGACAGAATCATGGCGTTTCTACGTGACATTCCACGTGGTCGCAACGACAGCGCAACATATGATGCTGCCACGTATGTGCTGCTAGCTTATATTAAGGAATTCTGTAGTTGAAGAAGGATATATAGGGGAGACCGGGGCTAGTTGTAACACGGGTAAGTTGTAACAGAGGGCTTGCAGACAAAACTGCTAATCCAAATTATTCTGCAAGACGACAGCATGCCTATCAACATATTTCAGCATGTCATGTCTAATATCACGTGAATCCATCAACACGCCATAAAGTTACGCCATTTTAAAAGAAAAGAGGTACTATGGTGCCGGGGTAAGTTGTAACACTTTAGGATACCTCATATAACTTATTATGCCACACATATGTAATAAGCCAGGCATTTAATCGTGTACCAATTATATGCGGGAGATATGTGGGAACCCTTTGGCATGACAAAAGTTTCGATCGGTTAAGAAACTCACCAGCAATCCTGAAATGTGTTATTTTTGTTACAACTTGCCCCGTATCGTGGTAAGTTGTAACACTTTAGGACACCTCATATAATACATCATACCGTAAATGTGAAATATCCCAGACAATTAATTATCTCCAACTTACTGCGGGAGATATGTGAGGACCTATTGGCATAACAAAAGTTTCGATCGGTTACGAAACCCTCCCGCAATCCTGAAATATGTTGTTTTTGTTACAACTAGCCCCGGTCTCCCCTACCATGGTAACTACGCATCAACATTATACACACGCTCCACGAACATTCTTCAACAGCGCACCCAATGGGTGGTAGTAGGGGTGCTACTAAAGATGTTTGCCGCAGCATCGTAATTTTAATGTTTGCGCTATAATATATCGCGGTGCCTCGATCGGTGGGCTCTGTCTGACACGGTAGACGGAGCACTATCTTAGAAATGCGTTTTCGTTTACCGCATTCCGAAATCCTATTTTTCTATGTATTTAATCATTATGGTTTATAAATCCGTCAATACTGGGCATAATGGTTAGTGCAGTATTCTTCTAGATATAGTAATGAGCGAAATTTTAGATAGTCACGATTATGCATTATAAACTAACAAACTACCTAAATAGTACTCATTACCATAATGCATCATACCATGATGCCGCCATCTTGTTTATTTTCATAGAAAACGAAGCGTGGGCTCACCATTCGATAATTATAGCGTTCACAGACGATTTCTGTGTTTGTATATCCCCTGTTTGCAGGGGAAAATTCTGCAGACATTGGGCGTATTGCAAGTAAACACGTTAAGGTGACCGTGTCCCACAGGAATATACAGGGTCGTAATAAAGATCGACCGGTCACTTCACCTCGACATAGTTCCAGCGAACCAGCTTCAAACAACGACGCCATGAATCATGTATATGATGTACAAAACCCGAAAGAAACCAAACAGGCTCATGGCGACATAGAGGATGTAGATATACAAGATGGTATGACTTCCCTCTTCCGTTGCATGACGCCGATTTTAGAAAATCCCGTATTTAATTGCTATTGGTAAATAAAATTATTGGCCTCCGAATCCAAATAAACAAGTCATCAACTCGATTAGATCTCATTCCCTGATTCAGTCATTGTGTATTGACGCAGAGTATTGTTTTCATTTGTTTACACACCTATGCATCAATTGTAAAGGACATGTTTTATAATAATGTAATACATCACACTCAATAATTGGTTATGACACTGTGAACTTCGGGAAAAGAGCACAGTGCTTGCCTCCTGATTTGAAATGATGATCACAAGAAGCCCACAAATTAGTATCTTTAACTGGCAGATCGTCCTATGGCCATGATGACTCATTGGATTTAGTTACTAAAATGTTGGATACAATTATTTTGGAATTAGCTCAGTGATTTACTTTCATTCAATGCTTGGAGGTAGGGAATTCCACTGTTTTTTGTTGTGGTTGGGTAAAAGCTGTTTGCTGAGTGCCTGATTTGTATGAAATGATTGTTATGTTTATGTAAGAATAGTGCTGCATTTGATTTTGGTGTAGTTATCTAGTGGGATATATATATAAGGTTACGGTCCATCTTGTTTTTTTTATGCTCTTTTTTTTTACGCTCTCTTTGAACTAGGCTACATGTATTTAATGTTGGCTGAGCATTAATAAAAACAATTATAATAATTCCTAATATCTGTTGTACTTTTTCAGCAACCAAGTTGCATTGTGCTGCCCAATTTAGTGTGTTTTATATTTACATGCCAATATAACAGTGTGATTCAACAGATGTAAGTTGTTGGCCACAGAAGGTGTAGATATTTGATGTCGGTTTTCTTGAGACTATGTCATTGTAAAGCATTTAGTCGGTTGAATTTCATAAGCCAGGTGTTTTACCATTCCTCAAGTTTGAGCAGATCATTTTGGAGGAGAGAAGTGTCTGTCTTTTTATAACAACCTGCCAAATTGAGCTTTCTATCCATAATGATATTAGGCATGTGATGCCATAATATTTGCATTTGTTAGTCACTTATGTGGATGCTTTAGTGAAATGTAGAATGGCCACTTCTACAGATTTCTTCTTGTTGAGTGATTTGCTTATATCATGGACAGTTTGAATTAATTGTGTTTTTGTTGATCTTTTAGCATGGAAGCCATGTTAGAATGTGATGCTGTTCAAGGTGTTTCATGGTGTGGCTATGTATGATATGTTCAAGAAGTTTAGAAATTACAAGGTGTCAAGGATATTTCTTCTCTATTCCTTCCTTAAAAAATGCTGTAATATTTGCTTCATTCCAAGCTTTGGGGACTTGTCCAGAGTCAACTGATGATTGGAATATGTCATGTATTATTAGTGTTAGATGGGAGGCGTAGTTATTTAGGAACCATGGCGGTATGCCATCCAATCCTTGTGATTACAAATTTAACATTTTTGAGTGTTGATCAAGTATTCCTTTAAATTGAAATGGTTATTTTTTTGGATGTCTCCTTACGGGCTCACATTTATAATTAATAATTTGGAATTGCCTCCATTTGTAAAGGCACTTTTAAACTGATGGTTAAAAGCTTTTGCTTTATGTGTGTTGTGTCGTCACTGATGATGTTTTTCTGCAATGTTGAGGTCACCAATATCCTGGTTATACTGTCGTAGTTAAAAATGTAAGCTCCACAATGCTTTCAGCTTATGTTATTGCAGTTGTTTGGAATTAGCTTATGCAGGACAGTCTAGTATAGTGGAAGGGTTTGTGCATATTTCTCTTAATGTTACAGAACTATTGCCAGGATTTCTAGGTCTTTTTGTGTTGTTATATAGTCTTGTTTAGTAATTTCTTACTTTTGCACTCATTACAAATTTAGTAGGATTTTAAAGAAATGTGAATAATTGTATGTAATTGTTATTTACAAGTGAACTATTGATCACAGATACATTTACCAAACCATCAGAATATGACAAAAATAAATATGGAGTATTTTGTTATTGAAAACTGCCTGAACCCGTTTAAAAAAGTTACGTTCTAAAATACCAACAATAACCACAGCTCCTTGCCATATCAAAGTGTTTGTTGATGCTGTTAGATAGGTATCAAGGTATGTTTGTTATATGACACTAACAGATAGCACAAGAGTTACCCAGAAGTCTGATGGTGGAGGGGAAGATGATGTCGTCATGAATGAACTGAACGGTGACATCAGCTCGGAGAAAGTGACCAACCAGGAGGAAGCCATGGAGGAAGGCAAGCAATGACATGTCACTCTAACTCACATTCCCATCACTCCGTCCTAGTCCATCTAGGCTCAAGCTAACCATTAGCCAGTGAAATAAGAAGTAATAAATAAGTGGTTTGGTATACTAATAACAAGTAATAGACATAGCATGCATGCCGCACTAATTTTGTATTGGTAATTGATCACGGGTTAGAAAAGTAAAGATGGATATTATTAATGTCCTTGTCATGCCTACATCACTTTATTATTGGTAAACCTCAATCAGTAACATTTTAACATCTTTCTAGATATTTTTACACCGTTTTAGCTGCTGGTAATATCATGATGTCAGTAACTTAAAATAAAATTGGATGCAGACAGGTTGCCCAATACAGTTCACCTAGTTTCAATATCCAGTTGGTGCTGATGTTCAAAAGTGAGCAGTTTCAGTTCAGTCACTTAGTGGCCATGCCATTTTGCCATTACAAAATGAAAGCAACAGTTGACACAATTTGGATATACACCAGTGTATGTATATATATATATATATATATATATATATATATATATATTTTATATATATATATATATATATATATATATATATATATATATATATATTAGACACAATTTGAATGTCATATTTTGTTATAGACAATTTGCCAAGTAGCAACTATAGAGGGATGCAATGAAACTTGAAAAATGGTGTCCGGGTTCAGTGGTGCTGAAAAAAACCATGTCCCAAGCCAAGATTATTCCATTAATAAACTGTGGATTCCATTAATAACAACATAAGCACTCCCTGGTGACTACTTTCTAAAATATACAAATACCGCACAAGCAGTATTAGGCCGAAATCAGTCTGTTCCTATAGTGTTCTGGTGGCTTATTAATAAAATGTTGTAATTTATTAGTAATTGTATTATCCTCTGCGCTTTGCTACATTCTTGTGAATAATTTCAGACGAGAGCCGCGCTGAATGTGTGTTCCGATACACCGTGGAGAGCATCAGCAAGTTGAAGGACACCGCCCTCAGTCCGCCATGCTACGTCCGCAACCTGCCTTGGTAAGTACTGGCACCTGGTGGTTGTCTCGTCACTACTGTAGAGCAATATCAACTTTACTGAGGAATGTTGTTTATATTTATTTTGACCTGTCATAGTTCTAAGTATTTAAGGTGGAGTTATACAATCGTTCCATAGCCTTGTTCCATAGTTCTTGGGAACTGTGTACAGTCATTCTCTGCCAAGTTCTTTCAAACACCAGATCTTGTCTTCTGTGGGAAACTGCAGTTACAGCTTGATGACAAATTTATACACAGGTATTGAGCACTGTCGGTAGCTACATTAACCAGGTATGCATTAACACAGCTTTTGCATAGTAGTTATAGCATGCAACAGGTGACATCCCTGTTAATGCATTTTGAACTACTTGCCATTTCAGGAAAATCATGGTCATGCCTCGATTTAACCATGCAGACAGACACAACACAAAGAGCCTAGGATTTTTCTTGCAAGCAAATGCCGACTCCGATTCTGCGTAAGTTGATATAGCACTGCTACACGTAATGTAGAAAAGCTGGTTGAATGAAATAAATTTACATAATGGTAACACGTATATGTTTGAAAATGAATAGAAGCTTCTATGCGAGTTCTGATTGTACAGTTGACACTAATATCCCAAAAGAGATTGTTACTACATGCATTGTCATATAATGAATGTCATGCACACAATTATTTATGTTAAAAGTAATGTTTTGTGTTGTACTAAATTTGGTTGAAAAATACATTGAGTATGTCCTGCACGATCAGTCCAAAACAGATGCTGGCCGAAATTCAGCCCAATTCAGTATAACTGTTATGAAGTAACTTATGTTTCTGTCAGTGGCATCTGACACAGATACAGAAGGTATCACTGACTGATTTCTCAGCACCAGTTTCAGCTAATTGTAAACTCATGGGAATAGTTTTGTAAATAATTTCCCAGTTTGGCAATTTTTCTGAAAATTTCACGAAGACAATAGAAAATATGGACAAGCGAACTGGCATGTCATAGAGTATACTAGATAGACTAGTTTCTGTTTTGTATAATTAGATTGACGCTTTTTAACAGATCATGGTCATGCAATGCAGTGGCAGAACTAAGAATACTCGCCCAGAGCCCAGACGGGGAGCCATTTGTAAGAAGTAAGTACTGTTTCAAATCCTGTTCATGTAGAACCAAACAACATGCGAGTGTGTTTTGTTACCAGTTCAGAGGTATATGTGTGATATACCCAAGTAGTTGGATGATTTAGCATTGGCGGTGGGACTGGCATCGGCGGAATTCTGTGACATGTACACACTAGCTTACATCTACATGGGGCAAACCAGGGACGACAGTTGTTACATTTACAGTATTTTCAACATAAACTTGTTCCCATCAATCACACGTCCATTTAATTGCTGGTGTTTTCAGTCGTGACAATGCATGCCGCAGTTAATCATTTTAAATCATTTCACCATAACTCAAAGAAATATAAATTTACAATGCTTCAAAGTTAGCATATGTATAAGTCCCCCATATTTAAGGAAATGTCTTTTATATAATTAATATAGCGTTATAGTAATAATAATTTTATGTTAATGCACAATCTAACTGAATGCAGTGAACATACAGGCTTTGAGATAGTGACTTTGTTGGCGACATTTCATCCATAATCTATTTGAGGAGATTGCCATACAGTGGTTGAAAATAATCTCACACTGTTTTGTTTTCTTTTAGAAATACAGCACTTGTTCTATAGCAAGGAAAACGACTGGGGCTACAGTCACTTCATTAGCTGGGCAGTAAGTATCTCACTTTCAATATACTCCATGACATCACGATGAGTCATAGGCACTTATCTATCTAGCATTTAAAAAAATGCAGAAAATCGTCATCTTGATGTCCTTTTTGATGCCAGTGTCAGTATTAGTTTGCCCCTGTTTTTAAATCAGCAATATAAAAGGTCAGTCATGTAAATCAACTACATTTATATAGCAAAAACCATGTTATGAATACAGTTATGTTGTGTGCAGATTTGTGTAGAATCCGACCAGTAACCAGTGTTTTATGCCACTTGGAGATTGTAAATGGACTGGGGGTTAGTTTACATTGAAAAGTAGTTTTTTCACTTATTTTCAGTGCAGTGCAATGCAAAGGGGTCCATTTACACTGTCACACTATCAATCCCAGCCCAGGTAGATCGCTAATCACTCTGATACTTACAGGACCTGATGGACTCGGAGAAAGGTTACGTGAAGGACGATAGTATCACTCTAGAAGTGCACGTGATGGCAGAAGCACCCCACGGGGTCAGGTTAGTACCCCCTTGAACTAACCCCTCATACCGCTTACTCTAACCACAGCTTAACCATCTAACATGTAGCTATGTTCTCTACTGTTTCCTCATTGTTCCATATTTCTGAGTTCAGTAACCTATCCTAACTGTGTAAATATAATTCCTCTCAGATCCAATTACCTGTTACTCCTGAGGTCTTTAGATCATTGGCTTCTGTTCTAACAATGGCCAGAAAAGTTCAGACGTAGTTATTTTTGTGAGCCATTACTTGGTGAAATTACATTGCTTTTGGTTGTGGCATTGTATGAGGCTGTTAATGTCTGGGATATAAACCACTGTTTTATTACCATAGTAAAACTTCCCAGTGGTAGATTAAGATTACTGATTGAAGCTTTCATTAGCAACCACAAGATCTATTTTACCTGAGAGATGGACTGTATCCATTGCTTTAGCAGGAACTCAGTATTTACTGGTAAATATGTTCACGCATTTGGTAGAAACACTAGTTGTATTCTCTTCAGTATTTTTACTTTCACCCAGGTTCATACCTCGGGTGCAGTGAAAGAGCCTTGTTGACTTATAAGTTATGTATTGTTTGAGTCACAGTGTTCAATTGTGTCTTGCAGCTGGGACTCTCGAAAACACACAGGTTACGTTGGTTTGAAGAATCAGGGCGCCACCTGTTACATGAACTCGCTACTACAGACACTCTTCTTCACGAATATTCTGAGGAAGGTAACTACACACACCTACTTGTATATAGCATGAGCTCAACTGTCATGAGAGACAATTGAAATATATGCTAAATGATGATGTTAAAAGTGACTGTATATTAATAAAAATTAAACTAGTCATGCAGCCACTTGTCAGTAATCATGAGTAATGATAATAGGATTGTGAGCAAATGTGCTCTTGGGACAAACCGAACCCTTGTGTAGTCCCATCTGAAATGTTTCTTAGAACCCTCATTCCTAGTAGCATGATGATATCATACAGGCATACAGAAATCATATGGTGTGGTAGAAATACAGCTATCATCGGTGTTATGCATATATATGCAATTGTGTTGTAATAAAGTAGACAGATACAGTGTTCATGGCACTAGTCATACTAAGAAAACAAGCCCATTCGTTGCTGCATACAGGCAAATTATATTTGTTGTTAATTAATTTTTTTTGCATTAATACATGTCGCCAACTGATCATCAGACTATTTATACAACTTGAAACAATCACAGAAAACCCACATGACATTGCAAATGATTGATGTATGTCCGTCTAATGTCTCAAAAGAACTGTTCATCAACAGGGAATTAAAAATAAATGTGACAATTTTTCTGTGGTTTTGATAAACGCCTGATAGTTTGGCACTTCAGACATCAAATATCTACAAAGAAAACATCAACTTACCTACACACACACCTACATAGGCCAGCTCAGTTAAATATTATTTAGGTAATTCCACAGTATGTATTGGTTCCACCCCAGTATCCACTGACACAGTAGAATGTTGCAAGGTGTTACATGAAGCCTGTGTTCCTCTGTATTCACACATGATGTGTTCTCCGCAGACTGTCTACCTGATGCCAACGGAAAATGACGACTTGTCAAAGAGTGTGCCACTGGCCCTGCAGCGGGTTTTCTATGAACTCCAGTTCAGTGACAAATTGGTCGGGACCAAGAAGCTGACAAAGTCTTTTGGGTACGTTTAGGATACAAGAGACTTGCCTTTAGTCATCCTTGCAAGCCTGGGCTGTTTGCCCTGCAAACTATCCTTGGGGAATCTCCTATGAGAAGTGCTTGATTTAGTCGAGTTGAAGTAGTTTATTGCCATTCGTAATGCTTCACCCCGTGATAAACGGATGCACAATTTCTGGGAATTCCAGTATAACATCCCCCCAATCGCATGAGCAGCTGAACAGTTTTGTCTATTTAAATATTCTGCACAAACATTGCATGTAACATGAGCAGTGGAGGCCAACCACACTCCTCATTGGTAATGTAATTGACTGACATTATAAGAGGAGTGTTTGAAAGGGATATGCCAAAGGTAGATAGGAGCTAGTGCTGACGTAATCAACCGCAGCGCCCCCTGGCAGATGGATGCCTTTAGTGGTCTCGTTTCATACGACACCAGTGCAGAACAAACAGCTGCATTTGAATACCATACATCATACTCAAAGTGTCCGTGTCAGTTAAATTGTATTTTGCATTCTTCTGTCAGCTGGGAGACCCTCGACTCATTCATGCAGCACGATGTGCAGGAGCTATGCCGAGTGGTGAGTGAAGTTTGATTTAAATTTAGTTAATATATCATGACATATTTAGCAGTGTAAATTATTCGAATTAAATCTGTATATATGGCATTTTGATATCTATAGAATTGCACAAGTCATCTTCTTCTTGATTGTTTAGAGAAATAACACATACTGCAATTAATGCAGGAAAACTAATTGCTAAGTTACTAACTGTTATCAGATACTCCATTGTCAATCTGATCGAATAATGGCATACAGAATAAAAAATACCTACATACCAGAGCAATAAGATAATACATTCTGTCAAATCTTGCATGAGAGTCTGACATTCTGTTCATAAATATTAACGTATGCCGCGGGTCGGGAATTGCCGGGAAATGATAAAATGGTTGATTTTTAATAAAGTGGATTTTCAGAACGAACCATGTATTCCACACGTGTTGCTAACTTTATTTCACTGAATTCGTCCTAAAAGTATCAAAAAAACGATTAAATATGTCGCTACCCAACTTGCTGCTAACGTCGTTATGGCGGATGGACTTTTAAATCGACGGAAACGGCCCAACTTTCAGCGCGCTCAAACGTAAACATTGCTCCTTGCAACGCGGCCATGTTTGGTATCGTCTTGTTGGAAATGATCCCCTCCGTACGCTGCCGAAGTCAAAAGTCGACGACATCCGTACATAAATTAGTTATCGGCGTCGAAAGTGCCGTGAAACTATCCAATCACAAACTGTCTCAGCCGGTTGCTTGGCAGCCCGACCTCACGCGAACCATATATGGTGATCACGGCCACGTAGCTAATTAAAATTGACCTTATGCAACGACGCCAGCCAATCACGGTGCGGCTTCAAGATGAATGACCTGTATGTGTCATGGCGTCCGATCGACGAAAGATCCGTACGGTTTACCAATTTGAAAGAAAGAAACGATATAATAAACGCAAATAAGCTGAATGCGCGGGAGGTAGCATGAACAGCATGCATGATGCTGTTCAGTCGCGCAACTAACCCGCGGAAGCGGCAGCGAACGGGGAAAGAAATGCCGACGGCGACGTCGGGCTGGCCTTGCTACGCGGCTACGGCCGCCGGCCGCCTTCGACCCGGGCTGTCACCGACAGCGGCGCTGGCACTGGCGTCGCCGAAGTTTGTCGCTCTATCAGTCGGAAGTTACATTTATTTATTTATTACAGAAAAAAATTTGACTGAATTTGTTTCATTCATATTAACCCAATGTGGAATTAATATAAAACGAAAGGTGGTACTGTTGTTGGATTTACTTTTCTAGCATTATTTTGTTCTTATCAAATATGAGAAGTATTTTAGGTAATTAAATTTTTAAACAGTTTATTTAACATTAAATAATTAATTAAACATTAATTGTGGCAGCGTATGCTTATCATTTATTATATGTGTGCATGAAATTGACCAATTATTTAGTAATAGATGTATGTGTTTGTGTGTGTGTGTCTATACTATATATATATATATTATATATGATATAAATATGTGTATATATATTATATATATATATATAGGTCCTACATATATACATATATGTGTGTATATATATACATATATATATATAATATACATATATATCAAATTTTATTTCATAAAAGACAACATTACATAATAATACATATACAATGTATGAGTACGCTTGGCTAGTGATGAATTTCTTCGCCGCCGCCGCTTGTGTAAACTATATATTTTTTCCATATATATATACTGAATATGGTTCACACACTTTCATTATATATTTACCACATGTTGCTGGTATGGAAAACAGTCATAATGCTGACTTTACACTGGTGTTATTAAAAATATTTGATGTTCATTTGGTTTTTTGCCGTTTTCTCAAAACTTACTTTTCGACAATATTGCTATTTTGCGGGAGGTCTCCCGAAAAAAGTACCAAACCTAGGAGTCTGATTTTTTTATCATGTATTCCCTATGGTACAGTGAGTGCAATGATGCTTTTTAAACATGATAGCTTTTATATAAAGATTATTATTGATGACTGAAGTTGTTATAATATTTGGAAAAACGGAAAAAATTCTTCGCAATTTCTTTTTTATAATAAATATTGTAAGGAGTTGAACAAAAACAGCATCATTGCACACTACAACACTTCAGTGGATCATAACAGACAAAAAAGAAAGAAACATATGCACAGTTTTACTGCAAGACCTCCCGCAAAATCATGTGTAGCTATTTTCACAGAAAAGCCGGTTGCCATGGTTACGGTTATGCAAATGAGATGAAATTATACAATTGGTCATCTTTTCCCACCAGAAACACATCCTGAAAGTTTTATAAAGATTGCTTCTCTGGTTGTTGAGATATCATCAAAATCCATTTCCCGACCAGTGTCCTACCTTAAACGCTGACCCAAGAAGGTGTTTGTTTCAGCTACTCGACAACA
The DNA here is from genome assembly GCA_964017155.1 of Oasisia sp. SBJ-2009. Taxonomy (NCBI): domain Eukaryota; kingdom Metazoa; phylum Annelida; class Polychaeta; order Sabellida; family Siboglinidae; genus Oasisia; species Oasisia sp. SBJ-2009. The sequence goes on from OZ024858.1 coordinate 7,591,207, forward strand.
TTGAAATGAAGATGAAGGGAACATGCGTCGAAGGCGCGATACCGAAACTCTTCGAAGGCAAAATGCTGGTTTGTAATTTATACATCAAGTGGGTTCATGAGTGAGGTTGTATGACCCCATCAAACACTTGTTGGACAGCAGTAACCATTCCTTCTGACCAAAGTGAGCATGTAACTGTGGACTGCTCTGCTGTCAGGGTAGTTTAGGAAGTGACTATTATTGTCAGATAGAAATGTTATCTCTGTCCATCAAAAGAGGGGACTCAGCCTGTTGAAATAGACTGTTATTTGTCTATGATGAGAGTCCATAATTTTATAGATAAGCACATTTAGGAGTGGGTTTTGAGAATACAGTATATTGTCCGATCATTTCTCGGCATGCGGTATCAAATGTTCTTAGCCTGAGCCTCATGCAATTATTGCCGGTTTGTTTCTATCTACGTTATAGAGTTAAATAGAGTTTGTGTTAACTGTTGTATTTTACTGTGTACAACTACAGTTTTATGCTGTCACACGTCTTTTGTCTCTTTCAGTCATACATCAAATGCAAACACATAGATTACATGTCATCTAGAACAGAACTCTTCTACGACATTCAGATCAACATCAAGGGGAAAAAAGATAGTAAGTAAACATTTGATTATATATGTTGTGCTGATTTGTTTATTGCCAGTGTCATTAGGTTGCATATTGTGTAGTTGTTGTAATGTACATGTATATATCAGTCGTTTGCCTGTATTGAGTAGTTATTTGTAAACATAATATATTTTTAACCCTGCAGGTGTCCAGGGCCAAAAGTTGGCCCAACGGCACCTGTCTGTGATGTAACAATTTTCATTTCTGTCACACATACGAACGTTTGTTATCATTGGATAGTTGACAGATATTTTTAGGTCACTTATTTTTCTCCTTGCACAGATTCAGTGAAAGCTTTTTGAAAATCTAGTCTACAAAATATGCAGTTGGTGTCCGAATTTAGGCGATTTTACCATGAATAAATTTATACATCCATTCATAAAGTCTAGACCAAAAATAAGTCGTATGGAATAAGGCGATTCAGCCAATCAGAACCGTGGTTTGAAATGTAGCGTCACCAAAGTTGGAGACGGAATGGTGGAGCGGTAAATAACAGTTGATCCGCTTCAGGTTTCCTTTGGGCTATTCAAGTTTCTGCGTTGATATATTGACAAAATAGATAGTATTCATAAACAAGGGTATCGTATTAGTTCTTGTAGTTAGATTGAATTTCAGGGTGTTATTGATGTAAACATTCAACATTTCTCTGGACGAGCTCGTAGGTTGCAGTGGTAATAAGCATGGCTGAGATTGGCTGGATTGAATCAGCATATTTTTATGTTTGAGAAACAGTTCTCAACGGATTTGTTTAATTTTTGTTTTAGTTGACGTATGACACAACAGGTTAAATTTGTCTGAATGGCACAGTTTATGCATCTACGCAGTCATTATCTGGCAGCAGGATGAAATGTTTTTTGGTTGAAGTTCAGATATAAATATCTCAAGGATTTTAGAATGTGATATGTATATATATATATATATATATATTATAGCATTATTATAATAAAGCATTCATTTGGCATTAAAATGATGCATAATTTGTGTTTTTATGACACATATTAGCGAAGTTATTATTTTGATAGGAAACAGTATGCTACAGAGGATTTCTCGTGGTCAGCTGCAGGGTTTAAAACGTTTTGACTGAGGTAAATCGCTGTAATTGATTTTTGCATTACATGCACTGGGTATACAGTGTAAGTTGTAATCGGCACTGAAATAAAAAATATTGAAATGACATTTAAAATTATTATTTATTATAGTGCCTGAAGTGTAATTAATCGTTGTTTCATAAAATAATTACATTTCACTTTTTAGTCTACGAGTCTTTCAAGGATTACATCACTGTGGAGACGTTAGATGGAGACAACAAGTACGATGCTGGGGAACACGGCCTGCAGGTACTTCAATCTGACACTCTTGTATCACTCACATGTTGGCCACTACTCACTTTACAGATCTTGCCTACGATGCAACCAGTCCAAAACCACAATATGTCAGAATGCAGAGCTTTTTTGGCATCATGCCCTTAACTTTCGTAAAGGTGTGACACCAATTCCTCAATCATTGAAATGTATGTGGTGTTCTTAAATCTTGGATAATAAATATGTTGAAAGTCTAGCCTTGTTGCATTTAGTAAGTCAGAGACAGTATTGACAATATGAAAGTTGTGTTTGGAATGGTCATGTTAAAAAATAAACAAACATTTTAAAAACAATTCAGCGTCCATTGGCAGTATTATAGAGCCAAATGGGACAGCATGGTTTACATACACTGAGGATAAATCTTCGTGAAATGTTCTTCAAGTTGGAAGAATACTATATTAAAACAAGATTCCTTATTACACAACTAAAAATGTTTGATTCACATAAACATTTTGACCACTGTCCGTGGTCTTCATCAAGAACTGTGTCCTCACTGCCCATGTGTGGGACGGTCTGCTTGCCACGCCATTTGGCAAGCAGTGAAGATACAGTTCTTGATGAAGGCCACCGACAGTGGTCGAAACGTTGATGTTACTCTACAGAATTTATTAGTTGCGTAATAAGGAATCTTTTTATATGAGGATTGATCTATAATCCTGAGTTATCATTTTACAGCTGTGTTTAATTTAACTGGAAAAAAATGACCTCTGTGATAAATGTCATGTCCCCAGACGTCATATTACCAGATGTCATGACCAGGTGTCATTGACTTGTCCTGTCATGTGGAGTACCTGTTGACTGTGCTTGTTGCAGGAGGCTGAGAAAGGCGTCATCTTCCTGTCGTTTCCGCCCGTCTTACACCTGCAGCTGATGCGGTTCCAGTACGACCCCCTCACAGACGCCAATGTCAAAATCAACGACAGGTGAGCAGAACTCTAAAGGAGTAAACACTTAAAAGCCAAAAGATTTCTCACGTATTATAATTTGACTGTTGCTCTGCCTCAGGGTAATGCCATCTGTTTGTTTAGATTTTTTAGCTCAGGTTTATTATTGATTATACTTCCAGCTAATAATAAATAACCCCAGGTGTTTGTATGTAACCAGGCAGACACCCTCCTTTTAAAAAGTAACTCATTAGAAAAATACTGCCTGCCGAAATTAAATGTACAGTCATGTCTGGTTTTAAATATTCTGGTTGTTTTGTGATCTTGAAATTTTCAGTGGGAACCATCTTGATGCCATGTATAATAAGGTATCTCAATAATCCGCACGTTTCCTTTATCCGACCAAAAACACTGGAACCAAACTACATGATTAAACGAGACAACTGTAATTTGAAATTTGTATGTTGTTGGTCTTTGATCACAGACCTGAATTATGGTTGTCTGTCGCAGGTTTGAGTTTCACAGCAAATTGCACCTGGATCAGTTCCTGAAGAAAGCGAACAAAGACGACCCAGCCACGTATCTCCTCCACGCGGTGCTTGTCCACAGTGGAGACAACCACGGCGGCCACTATGTCGTGTTCATCAACCCCAAGGGTGACGGAAACGTAAGTGTACACATTCTCCATGCGACTTACCATCCTGAAAAATCGCAAGTTTTTGGTATTTTAGTAATGGTGAGGTTGTCATTTGAGTAGTTGTAAATTATTCATAAGGTAAGGACAGAACAGTTTCATGATTTTGTCAGTACATTTTGTTATTCTCAGTTCTGTGACAATGATGTAAGTTTGATGATGTTTGTGCCTGTTCTGTGACTGGTATATTGTAGTGATGACATCTCAGTACTGTGACAGTGGTATAAATTGACGATGACATGTTGGTGTATTCTCTGTGACCGTGGTGTAAGTTTGGCGATGACATGTTTGTGTCTTTTCTGTGACAGTGGTGTAAGTTTGACGATGACGTGGTGTCGCGCTGCACGATGAAGGAAGCCATCGACAACAACTACGGTGGCTACGAGGACGACGCCACGGTGAAACAGTGCACCAATGCCTACATGTTGGTCTACATCCGTATGACGCAGTTTGGTAAATCCTGTGAACAGCTGTATTATGAAAGGCGTAGTCTAGATTCTACTTGATTAAATGTCGAGCATGCGAATATGTAATGTCTAAAATGGATTACCACAGATTGTACTAAATTTTACAGTATTCAAATCACCGTAGATTGTACAGTAATCAAAATATTAAAAAATATTATACACACAATGCAAGTACAGATGCAAACAGACATGCATACACCAGACATACACACAGATATAAGGACATGGCCAATGGAAAGGTCGCCATTGCCGTATCAAGTGCAACATTGTTTCATTTATGTGTAATGCATCCATATCAAATTTTTGTTAGCTGAACAGAGTGTGGCGTTCATCTATCAGATGCGTATAGTTAACTGTAAAAACCATGTTTTGCATATGTAAACAATGGGCTACAATGAATAAAACTTTCTATTGACAGATCACTTGCTGGGCCAAGTGACAGAGAGTGACATTCCGGAAGCTTTGAGGCAACGACTGGAGGATGAAAAGTGAGTAGCTGCAGCTGTGTGTGGTTTGTTGTCAAGTTGTACCAGCAGTAAACAGGAACCAGTTCAGTATGAGACAGTTTGGGGGCATCGAGTTGTCGATTGTAAAAATCTTTACAGATCATCTGGCAATTAGTTTTACATTTGTTGTTTTTATTTTACAAATTACCTGGCAGCTAGTTATATATTTTATTGTTTTTCTTTAATGTATTGTTTTTTTGTTTTAACTAGATTTATTATTTCACAAAGAAACTCAAAATGTATTTGTTTAAACTTGTTTCCGCCACAAATTGTTGACAGTTCCATGCTCCCTGTTTATGATTGCACCAAATGATTTTGTATATTGCACCTCTGAGCTTGACTTTTTAAGGACATAGGTGCTATAGAAGTGTTGCAATTACTTATTGTTATACATTCCTACGTTGAAAATAACTGAGAGTAGTAAGTGGATATTTCACTGTGTGTTGTACTCATCCAGGCGGTTAGAAGCGGAGCGGCGCAAAGAGAGGACTGAGGCGCACCTCTACATGATTGTACAGGTGCTCATGGAGGATGAGTTCTGTAGTCACCAAGGCAACGACCTCTTCAACAGCGACAAGTGTCATTATAGGTGAGTAGACGCGATACAGTGGCCACTGACCACTGTTAGATTGTCACGTGTCGTTATCCCTGTCAAAATCCCATGACATCTGACTGAGACACGTGTGACTGTCTTATAGATAGGTATTTTCTTCCTTGTGGTTGTGAAAGTGTTGCTGGTTCTCAGACGTGGCATCCCCCTGGGTTGTTGTACCTGATGGCAGCTCCCTGGTGATAGAGTTGTCCCTTCCCTTGTCCTCCTCTGTCGTTATATATCACTCTCATCACAGACTTTCCTTCTTAATTGTGGTCTGTCATTTCAGCCAAATTGACTTATGACATCACTCTGTGTCTGCTGTCTGTGTCCACCATGCACGGTTAACACCCATATCTCAGAAACCATCGAGGATAATTGTTTTAAAATTTGGTATTCATGTATCTTAGGGAACTGCTACTATGCAGGAGAGTTTTTTTTATTTTATCTGATCTTTCTGAAGGCCCCAAAAACGGTAAAAAAAATTTGTTTTCAAAACTGTGACTTTCTATAATTCTGCATGAGCATATCTTAGGTAGTACATCAAAGTGTTATTTAATTTAATGTTTCCTTGGTCAGGAGGAGAATTGTAGATTTTATAGGCTCGGTTGTGCATAGCCAATGAAGACACATTCATTTTAGTTTTGAAATTATATTTGCAGGAATTTCAAGGTGAAGAAGGCGGCTACCCTACTTGAGTTCATGGAGATGTTGTCAGAGAATCTGGTAGGTTGCTAAGTGACATTTTGTTTTGTCGTGTCTCACCCAGTGTTACACTGGCCGGCTGCTCTCACTCTTTCACACTTCACCAAAACATACTATGCAGTCATCATTTGTAAAGGTGATCTTGTAGAATCTACTAGATTCTGTGATTTGACTACCGATATTGCAAAACTAGATTTAGCTCATTAATTGCCTAATGACATGTTGATTATTTTCAGGTAAGAAGTATGCATGTATGTTATCTTGATGTGTGAAGCATAGTGTTAGTAGTATGCACTATATACACCCCAGTGGTGACAGGGTGGTAATGGTTGTTTTCAGTTCTGGGGCAGACCTTTGATTTATAGTTCTACAAACATTTTGAACTACAGAAAAATAAATGTATTTTTATTATTATTATTATTATTATTAAAAATACCTCCCACATAAACACATTCAAACAGTATAGTATTGTAGTAAATACGTTAATTTGCAAAATAAATATATAGTAATGCCGTTTTGTTACTGTTATAGAAATACCCGCTGGAACAGTTGCGACCATGGCCATTTGGCTACCGAACCAATCAGACGTATCGCCCCACCACACTTGACCTGGAGGCGGACCTCAACAAAACAGTGAGTTGTTGAATCGTTCACATCCATTTACGCGTAACAGTTGGCCACGTCCTGACTAGTAGACACTGCCTCTGTAAGGGCGCAGGTAGGGTAGTGTTATACATTTTCAAATGTTTCATGCCTTTGCTTTCTGCCCAGGTTAAAGAACAGTTTATCTCATGGTGTGGGGGGATGTAGGGAATGATGTGCTTCTAATGTAATTAATTCTATGAGTTTGGTCTGAATCAGATATGATTTGGTATTTACACAGAAAAGGTGGCGAGAAGATATTTTTTATTTATTTCATGATCGTTTTGTGGAATGGTTTCTACTGCAGCACTTGTACTAGTAATTGAATGCCTCATAAAAACATAAAACAAGTTATACTAGTTTTGAAGCTACATAACGTTTGGCTACCATAACATAACGGTAACACATTTTCATGTACAAAATAGCCTGTGCTTTGTATTCAATTACAAAATGCATTTGTGTGATACAGAGGGTTTCATTTTGTTGTTTTCTGTTCTGACAAGCTCTAGACATAGTATTGATGTTCGTGTAGATGCAAGAGTTGGCTGACCACGAGAATCCATGGACGGTGTTTGTGGAGACGGTGAACCCAGAAACAGAGCTTGACTCACTGCCCATGTTTGACAAGGAAGGTATGTGTTGGACAGTCATGTTACGTCAGCCACGGTCAATGTAAGCCAGACCTTTGTGGCATAACATCCTTCTGTTGTGTTGTTGTTGTACTTGCAATGACGGATGAGTGTAGAACTACAGATCAGGTTAAGTCTGGTGTCTTAGTAGTGTCCTCTACGTGTGATACAGTGATAATGTGTCATCTTCACATTGCGGTCAGGACACTCCATTATTACAAGACAACAAGTTTGTCCGCAGTAGTTCTCATATGGGTTTTGTTGTTTGAATGTTCAGGTTTTATTGTATTTTTTTGATCATACTCCTCATGAAATAACAAGATTTAATGAGACAGTGCCTAGATACCGTGTAGACGGGAGCAACAGTGTCTTCTAAACCAAAGTGGGTAAATAAAATTACCAGTGTCAAAACATTCATCTGAGTGACATTCTCTTAATTGAGTCTTACACTGTCATTATTAGGCAATAGCACGTGATGAAAATTATATGAGAAATGCAGGTTAGTTTTAATATTACCTGTCTGTATTCATCAAGTAAATTGTAGCATCAGTGAGGTGGTTGTGAGGTGTGTCGCATCCGTTGAAGGCGACATATTGAGTGATATGGACTGTGGGTGTGTTGTGAGTGATATGGACTGTCTGTTACAGGGGATGTGCTGCTCTTCTTCAAGTTGTATGACCCCAAAACGGCGAGCATTTCATACTGCGGACATGCATACATGCCAATCACAGATAAGATCTGTAAGTGATCTAGACAATTGCTGTAACCTGACATGAGAGAGGATGTAACAGATGGGATAGTGCCATCAGTAGTTTCAGGGGACAAGTGCTTCAAATTGTTTTAATTTTCTCTCAGGATTTTTTCTCAGGATCTGCATGACATTTATGCAGTGATTAAAAACATCCTTGGAAAACCGTAAGGCAGATCAACTCCAAATTTCGAGGACATGTACTTCAAGACATGCACTACAAAATGTCAAGAGGGATTTTGTACATGCACCTGAGTTTCCATTTTACCTTCATGCACCCAACCTAAAAAATATGAAACTTTACTTACCATTACATTTTATATATATATATATATATATATATATATATATATATATATATTTGTTTTTGTGGATAATAAAAATTCCTCTTGACAGTTTGTAGATACATTTATGTACAATATATGTAGCCTATTTAGCATGCTGTAGCACCATGCAATGTTTTTTAATTTGTATGTGAAAAAGGGTCCCAACAAAATTAATGACACCCATTTCCAGGGTACATACATGTCCAAAAAATAATTTCACTTGTTATATGTATTTTAAACCACAGAGATAATTCCCACCAAGTTTTAGTTCCCTAGCATAAAAAAAACAAGTTTGATTTTTTTTTAATTTAGGTGACATCTTCTGCAAGAATATTAATTTTATAGTTTCAGAAATCAGGTTTGACACTGTCTTTGTAAAATGTGCGTGGAATTGTGACGATGGACTCAACTGTTTGGTGTGTGACAGGTGACTTCCTGCTGCCACTACTGTGTGAGAGAGCAGGCTTCCCCAAGGGCACCAAGCTACTACTGTACGAGGTCAGTGCCGCTGTCTGCTCTAATCTACAACTTATATCCTGAGTAAAGAAAATTATTATGTGTTATTAGACGCATAGTATGATCAGGTTTTGTGTAAAAAATAGTGAAATTGTTTGATGGATGCATACTGTCTATCGACACAGGAAGTGAAGCCTAACTGTGGTTGATGTCAATACATGCCTGTGTCTGTTCTCACTGACCACTGTGTCTGTTCTCACTGACCACTGTGTCTGTTCTCACTGACCACCGTGTCTGTTCTCACTGACCACCGTGTCTGTCCTCACTGACCACCGTGTCTGTTCTCACTGACCACCGTGTCTGTTCTCACTGACCACCGTGACCACTGTGTCTGTTCTCACTGACCACCGTGTCTGTTCTCACTGACCACCGTGTCTGTCCTCACTGACCACCGTGTCTGTTCTCACTGACCACCGTGTCTGTTCTCACTGACCACCGTGTCTGTTCTCACTGACCACCGTGTCTGTTCTCACTGACCACCGTTTTTTTTCTCACTGACCACCGAGTCTGTTCTCACTGACCACTGTGGCTGTCCTCACTGACCACTGTGTCTGTCCTCACTGACCACTGTGTCTGTCCTTACTGACCACTGTGTCTGTCCTCACTGACCACTGTGTCTGTTCTCACTGACCACTGTGTCTGTTCTCACTGACCACTGTGTCCATCTCCACTGACCACTGTGTCTGTCCTTACTGACCACTGTGTCTGTCCTTACTGACCACTGTGTCTGTTCTCACTGACCACTGTGTCTGTTCTCACTGACCACTGTGTCCATCCCCACTGACCACTGTCCATCCACAGGAGGTGAAGCCTAACCTGGTGGAGGAGACGGACGAGTCCAAGTACAATCTGCCCATAGAGAAGTCACTGGACGAACTCATGGACGGCGACATCCTCATCTTCCAGAAGAGCTGTCCCAACCTCAACAGCTACGCTCTGCCCACACCAAAGGAGTACTTCAGGTAATACACGTGTTCTTGTGTCACCCACCATGTGTCAATTTGTGTCATCGTGTGTGTCATTAAGTGTCACTGGAAATACTTGCATCTATAGCGTCGTGCTTAATATTCATCCTAAAATATTTGAAACAGCATTTCAAAGTATCTGACAAATTCAAACATTTTTGGGACAGTGTTTAAGGAGTTACGGGACACGACCAATTTTTTTTTGAAAAACACTTATAAATCTCTCCAAGACTTGTTTTCAGGGAGTCACTACATTGAAACTAAGAAGATGGCATCTTTAATTTTTTTATTTTCAAATATTTTGGCGCGGGAGGGGGTAATAATCGAACAAAAAAGTCGAAAAATAGCATAAGTTTAAATGAATAGAACACTGAAACCCCTATTGTCATTTACATTATTCAAGTGTTTCTATGTAGGTAATGTACCATTCTAACTTTCTGTGCATGGCCATTTGTCTATGTTACTTAGATTTTTGGTATGCATTACTTGGTTAGTTTTTGAGTTCTATTCACTTTTACCTGAAAAAAAAAGTGATAACTGAGAAAACGGCACTTAAAGTATGAACTGAGACATTTTAATATGTTGCAAACATCAGATCTTACAAATAAGCATCCACATTATAGCCTTACCATTTATACACAATATCTATATGTTTGTAACAGTAATTGTTAATCATTAGCGACATAATTATGTTATTGTTTACCCCTACCCCCATAATCTGTAATGCAAGAAATCATAGCCGATGCACTATTTTAGCCAGTTTTCACTTAGAATACACACTAAATAGGTTGTATCAGGATACCTAAATCAAATATTCACACTGAATGCAATATAGATAGGTTATCATGTAAAGAATCCTGTTCAGATGGTTATTTTACCTAAGTATCGCTAGATTTTGTAGTCCGTGTGCATCCACGTACAAAAAATATGACGCCAGCCAGCTACCATCAACTAATAACAGTCTTTATTAATACATATACATTCTTTTGTCCATTAAAATGACAATTGTATCATGTTTTCCCTCCCCATTCATATTAAAATCCAATAATATAAACATCATTAGCATAGTTAGTATACTTCCAGAGATGCATCAAGTCTAAATCCGGAAAAATGCAATTTGTGCAAAAGCCGCCAAAGTTTGAGTAACAATTTGGCAATGGCTTCAGAAAATATTTTGTTACTATTAATATTGTAAGTTTAAATGTTCTGTTATACATGTGGTATCATCAGTGAGGATGGATAGAGCAAGTAGAAAGTTGTTTCAAAATTATTAACTTGCTCTCAAGTCATATGCAGTTTGTGCCTATAGTCATGTCGTATTATGTATGCTATTTCAGCAACCTGACGTTGTTCACCAAGGTCTCAAAATGTATTATCTATGTTTGTTATAGTCTCAGGAACAGTTAAAACATTACCAAACAGGAACACAGTCAATTGCACTAACAACTGCATGACTGTTAGGATCAGACACTGAGCTGACAGGAGCAAGTTTCCACTGAAGAACAGCTCCAGAGTGTCATTGATTGCGAGAAGTCATGGCAGTCTCAAGTGTTGGTGATGAGTTTGTGTCACCAATTTCTGCATAATATTTCTAGGATATCAACTGCAGTAACAAAGCAAAACCTCTGCAATCATCCCTGCAAGAACTCAAAAGCAGCAACTTGGCAATGGGGATAATCCACCGTCTGAAGAAGGGTCAAGCACCACTGAGGAGATGGAACCGAAGTGAAATATATCATGTATCAATAAAAAGAATTTGTCTAATGGAATGTAAAATTGTACTATGCATGCATGCGTGCGTGCGTGCGTGCGTGCGTGCGTGCGTGTAAAAAAGTAATAACTGTGAGGCTTGAAGTCTAACAGCTAAGTAATAACTCACATAAAACATAGTCATTTAGCTGAATTTTCTAACTTGTTTACTCCAAAAGATAAAACCCAAAGATATATACACTGACTGAAAAAACACCAGCTAAATATATCAACAGCTGCAACTGACAATTCAGCAAATACTCTGATCCATTCCAATAAGTAAAACAACACTCAAGTTGTGACCAAGTTTGGCCATGGCCCATGCTGCAAACACCACCAACGATCCCCGCCTTCCCGTTCTACCTCCGGCCGTCGGCGCTAAGCTGTCGCCTGCAACGTATACTCCTATGCATGGCTGCGTGCTGCAGGCAATGCCATCTAACACTGTTCGATATCTGTCTTCCCCGCTGCCCTCGGGCACCGCAGCCGGCATCGTCACCGTCGACGCCAAGCTGTCGTCTACGGTGATTACGTACGGCTGCATTTCCATCGAAACACGCCGTTTTGCCACCGAAAAATCCCGTTTCGCACACGGATCCCGCACTTGTGCGGCTTTCCATTTCTTTCTCTGACTAAATTCAGGCAAATTTATAACGTTTGGCAGCGAAACGATCCACACAAACGTCGTCGAAACTATAGTTAGGCGCCATCTTGTTTATATTCGAAATGGCAACATGGTGAATCATGGGATACGGGTCACGCCTTATATGGAATTATCCAGGTCACCGCAGGTCACGCACACAGCGGAACTTGCCGATGCTGAGTTTTGCTGACGTGTCACAACGGCGAACGCCAAATAAGGAAATAGTCGGTCGAATTGAGCTTGTGTTTATTAGGATTTCCCGTAAATACAGGTCAAAGGGCGGGGATGCCGTCTACGCAATCAGTTAGAGGACAGATTGGCGGTTCTATTCGATCCAAACAACATGGCGAACGGTGAATGTACGGTGGCGTTACTAAGGTCTAAACATCGCGTATTTTTCAACAGATCCTGCGTCTTCAAAAATCAAACGGATTTAATAATTGATAGGGGATCATTTTATTATCGCAAAAAGGTCATCTAGAGGTATGTAATTGTTATAAAAGTGAACTTTATTGATAGATGACATGCACAAGTATTAGACAATGGCAAAAACACGTTTTTGATATTTTTTTCGAAAAACGTCATTTGAGCTGCCGTGTCTATCCTTAAGTACAAATACATTCATTTCATTAGTCTCAAATATAGTTACAAATACATTCATGAGTATTTAAACATTGTCAGATACAAATGTATTTGAAATCTGGTGTTGATAGGGAGCTGTTCTACAGCATAGATGTGACATTCTGTCGGTTGTGTTGACAGGGAGCTGTTCTACAGCAGAGATGTGACATTCTGTCGGTTGTGTTGACAGGGAGCTGTTCTACAGCACAGATGTGACATTCTGTCGGTTGTGTTGACAGGGAGCTGTTCTACAGCATAGATGTGACATTCTGTTGGTTGTGTTGACAGGGAGCTGTTCTACAGCACAGATGTGACATTCTGTCGGTTGTGTTGACAGGGAGCTGTTCTACAGCATAGATGTGACATTCTGTCGGTTGTGTTGACAGGGAGCTGTTCTACAGCATAGATGTGACATTCTGTGATAAGAAGGTGCCGAATGACCTGGGCTTCACGCTGGAGCTGTCTCAACACATGGACTACGACCAGGTGGCCAAGGCTGTGGCCGCCCACCTCGACACTGACCCCTACCTGCTGCAGTTCTTCAAGTCACAGGGGTAAGACAGGGCTACATTACTCTTAACTACTACCATTCATTATTGAATAGATAGTTTACTGTTTACCTTGTAAAGTTTTCACTGTCTTCAGTAGACATCTTCAGACAGCTGCTACCATATGGCAAAAATAATAATGCACTAGAAATCAATCAATCAATCACTTTATTGTCCTTAAAAAGGATATGCATTGTACAACTCATGATCTACAATATGTGGGATGGTCACAACAAAATGAATTCCAGATGTATCCACTATAAGAACAGTTCAACCGGTTGACAGCAATATGAATCATTTAGCATTCAACATTCTAATGGCCACAGGCACAAAACTCCTGCTATAGCGAGATGTTTTACATTTTATACAACGGTATCTCCTTCGAGACGGAAGTACATGGAAGAACGTAGAGAGCGGGTGATCAGACTCAGTAGCGACAGCACGAGCTTTCTTCAAAATTGCATGGTCAATTATTTCGGAGAGCATTGGTGTAGGCAAGCCAATGATCTTGGCGGAAACGTGTGAGATTTTCAGAAGCCTGTTACGGTTTTTCACCGAAAGAGCAGGGTAGTAACAAATACTGACCTCACTGAAGTTGTAGCACTTTTTGGTGGGTTTTTCTTGTGAGTTAATTATTTTAGTGAAACAAAAAAGTGTCAGTTATGAGTGGTCTAGCGCAGCAGTCAGGTAGTTGCATAATTTTCTCAGCTCTTACTGATTGTTTTGTCACACATGAATGACCTGTGTGCAGGTATCGTGAGGGGCCAGCCCTCCCTATCAGGTGCACGTTTCAAGGAACGCTCAGAGATCTGGTCACGTCTCTCAAACCACGGCAACCTAGGAAAATCTACTACCAGCAGGTAATGGCGATACTGATTGATGTGGTACTGTTGAGAGACCATGACCAGCAGACTATTGAGAGTACATGACCAGCAGACTATTGAGAGTACATGACCAGCAGACTATTGAGAGTACATGACCAGCAGACTATTGAGAGTACATGACCAGCAGACTATTGAGAGTACATGACCAGCTGACTATTGAGAGTACATGACCAGCTGACTATTGATGCAGTGTCAAAGGTTGCCAGTTTAATGATTTTCGTTTCACTGTTAATTCGCCATACATATGTCAGCCATTGTATGGATATTATGTATTTGTGAACATCGGTGCATAGGTCTTGGTCAAGGGAGCCCAGGTTAAAATCCTGTGCTGCCGTGTCAAACCATGGGCAAGTTTGTTCATTCTACATTGCTCCAGCTCACTCAGCTGTATGAATGAGTAACTGGCCTTAGACTGTGGTGGATGTTTTGTGTACGGTGTGAAATCTTCATGCATTAACTACACTTTAGTTGGATGCATCTGAGAGAAATCGAGATGGTGTTTGTTTGAACATGTATAATAAAGTGTAAGGCGCTTTGAGCCATCCTAAGGACTGTTGCACTATGTAGCTGTGTCAGACCGTGCCATTGACACTGTGTGACGCCGTGTGTGACGCTGTTTGACTGTTGTAGGTGAACATGCGGATAAATGAGCTGGAGAACAAGCGACAGTTCCGCTGTATCTGGCTCGACAGTCAGTTCAAGGAAGAGGTTTGTTTGAGCAAGAACGTTGTTTGCCAGATGTCATTCTATGTAGCGCAGACGTACATTAAAGTTGTTGGAAATATCACAAGCGTAATTGTGAATAATTGAAATGAAACTGTTTTAATATTGGTGTTTTACTTGTATTTGATTACACACAGTAACCATGAATGGGATCATTTTTTCAGCAGGTATTGAAGCATAGATGTAATTAAAACGTATCTCACGTTCATATCAAAACTTTTGAAAATAGGTGGATAAATTATCAGTTTGTTTTCCATGGTGTTTGGTGACCATGTCAACATTTTTGGGTGCTGTGATGTTTCTTTGTGACTATATGCATGTGTTATCACCGGTGCCGTGTCTGCAGGAGTTGGTGCTGTATCCCAACAGCAATGGCTGTATGGAGGACTTGCTGAAGGAGGCGAGGAAACACATCACACTAGATCCCGCAGGCTCAGGCAAACTCAGGTAGGGTGACCACTGACTGACCAGCCTCAGCCACGTCCTCTGTGTACAGTGGTCTCACAAGTTCACACTATTCTAATGTGTCATGGTTTGTCTTGGTTTGAATCACAATATTATGGTGTGGGTCCGGAGAGATTGAATGATCCAAAATGGCATTCACTACCACTGCCAGTGGCAGCCAGATTAAATAATGTTGCCAAGATGTGGGACCCATTACACTGCCCGGCGCCGATATCCGAATTCACATATTTGGTTCTGTAGATGATGCCACTCTTGTTCTACGCATATGTACCCGGTAATGTTTTACGTTTTGTAAACTTATGTGAGTTTCTCGTATGTCAGACATTACAGTCTTATGAGCCGTATGACTGTAACCAGACTAAGTCTGATGAGAATCTGATCATATTTGCAAGAGGAAACCAGTGGTGGTTCATCAACAGTCCAGGATGTTTAATCTCAGTGAAATATCTTATTTGTCTATAGTCACACTTCAGTTATGTTAGTTTCTCTAGGTGTGGGGTTATGTTGTTGCTGTTTATAGCAGCTTTTGAATCCATAAAAATAATGTCACTAACACAAACTGTCAATTTGGTTTTGTGGATATGAAGATAAATTTGGAGTGTCACGTGAGTGTCAGCTTGTTGAGATGGAGTAAGTAGATGGTTTGACTGTGTCCTTGTTGAGATGGATGAAGTAGATGGTTGGACTGTGTTTGACTGTGTCCTTGCAGGCTGCTGGAGATCATCAGCAACAAGATCTTTGCCATCCAGCCAGACAACGTCTTACTAGAGTGCATCACCAACTCGACGGGGACGAAGGTGTACCGCATCGAGGAGGTGCCCGTGGACGAGGTGGAGATCAAGGAGGACGAGGCCCTCGTGCCCGTCGCTCACTTCCAGAAGGTACTGCATTCTCTTCTTTAGAGAGGTACTGGAGGTACTTACATTCTCTCCCTTATGTACATACTGAAAGTACTTCCATTCCCTCCCTTGTATACATATTGAAAGTACTTCCATTTTCTTCCAAAACCATAGAAACGATTCTTCCGTTCTGTATTCCATATACATAAAGGAGGTACTTCTAATATCTTTTTCATGTACATTCAAAAGGTACTTCTGTTTTCTCTCATATATATATATATATATATATATATATTCAAAAAGTACTTTTATTCCATCTTCCATAATCCATATTCCTTGTTTTTGTTACACTACATATATCCCTTTTGTCAAAAAGTTACTCATTTTGTCTCTTTGATATGTCCAGAATCGCAGGGCAGAATGTACTTTATTGTCTCTTCCATAACTTCTGAATGTACCGTTTTGTGTGCTGCCAGTTGTTAGTGTCATGTGTCATCTTTATAAACATTGATTAAAACTCACTACAATCTCAGTCTGACTAATCAGTTGGTGTGACTTTGGTCAAAACATTGATGTGATTGTATTTGTTTTCAGGAGATATTCTCGACATTTGGAACACCATTCATGATTAAAATGAAACAAGTAAGTAGTGCATAACATTTTACTACTTTAAGGAATCCAAAAACATTGCCAGGCAGAACATTTATTTTAAATATTTCTTTGGTTCTCTAGTAAAGTGATAATTGTTGTAGTGCATCTTATCAGAAATGATTTACTGCATTTAGAGAAAATATTTTTTTAATTTTAATAAAGTTTTCGTCTAAAGTAACACATTTTACAGGGCATGTGGACAAGGAACAATTCATTAATTTAAGAGTACACAAATTTACCACATTTATAACCCTCCCTCAGCAGATTGCTTCCAGTTCTATTTTTAAGCATTTTCACACTGCTAGCACAACACAACCATTGGATCATTTGTCCCAGACAGATCTTGTCATCTGATAGACTAAGTACATTCCATCCTAGTGTTAGTGTTGAGTTTACGAAGTAGGAAGTAGTTCCAGTGTGTAGTAATACATGTGACATGCTTTGTGTTTCAGGGAGAACCATTTGCTCAGGTGAAAGAAAGAATACAGCACAAACTGGATATACCAGAGAAAGACTTTGAAAAGGTAATACTGATTGGTTCGTATTGTATCAAGTAACTGATGTGTGGTGATACATTGCAGTTGCATGTGCACAGAAGAATATTTTTAATCAACTGGACATTAAGGGGAGAAATGGGTCAAGAAACAAGTCAAATAAACCAAAGCATTAAAGTTGTAAAGGAAAACTGTAAAGGATCATTACTCATGTTTGAATTGATACACAAACTACATACTTTGAGTGTTTTTCACACAAGTATCTTTAATGTTAATGGTTGAGTTGTCTTCATTATTCTCTTTTGGAACGGATTGAAACTTGTTACAGCAAACACAAGATGTCCATTTCCGTGACAATGACAATGATTAAAATATTGCTGCACTTACTATATTTTATTATTGACATCCTCTGAAAATCTAAGAGTAAGTGTTAAAAGGTTGTAAATGAAACACACATTAAAAATATGACCTAGTTGTCCCCATAAATAGGAACACACTCTCGATGTTTTCAGTTCAAGTTTGCTCTGGTGACAATGGGGAAGCACACGTATCTGCCGGAGGACAGTGACTTCATGGTTGATCTGGCTGAGTTCCGGCCTCGGCCACTGCAAGGTCAGTTTCTCTGGATGATATATCAACACTTACTGTCTTGCCCTGGTGCTGCTCGAGATTAATATTTATCTGTTGATTTAAGCGAGAGTGTCAGTGTCACAGGATGTCTTCTGTCTAGAACGTGGGAAAGTTAAACATCAAAGGTATTGCAGTTAACTCTGCACACCTCAGCATTTTTGCCAATCAGTTTTGTTTACCATTTGAATGTATTATAGACAGAATCTTTCAAACTGCGAACATTGTTTCGAGCTTAATAAAGTAACTAAACACAAATTGGCAGACAGTAAACCTTCAACATGCGTGTTGTAGTCATAAGAACTTAATATTCAATGAAAATAATAAAACCATGAGGCTGGCACACTCGCTTTAATGTTCACCTGTTGTGAATTGTTAAGAGCTTGGTAAAAGAGGAGATGGAAATACTATCTGCCACAGCCACCAAACAAGCAGTACTCATATACCTGGTTTTTACAAAAAGCCAGTTAAATTGACCTGGGAAGCATTCAGCTATGTTTGATTTAGTGTGTGGATACCATTCATTCAGACACCATTGCCAGTTAGTCGATTGTACAGTTGAGTGAACCAGGACCATGTTGAGTGAACCAGGACCATGTTGAGTGAACCAGGACCATGTTGAGTGAACCAGGACCATAACAAGTGAACACAGTTGCCACCACCTTCCACTATGTGTGTTGTCCCTGTCACTAGCAAAAACATAATTTTGTGGGCATTTATGAATTCAGCTGTACTAAACAACATAGTTATGTCTGCCGCAATCAAACAGGCGTACAAGTATAGTTATTTATTTGTGTAAAAATTTAATATATATATATATATGTATATATATATTGTAAGCATCTAAAAATATGCACGTATATAGATGTGCTTATATCTATATATTGTGCATGCCTGGTTGAGTATACCAGTGTAAGCAGGTTTATTATTGTTATTGTATTGTTAATTGTAGACATTATTTTCACATACTTGTTTAATATTACAGAGGTGGCTCCCATGTTAGCAACGTATTCATTGTCTTAGTGGGAGTCTCCCTATGTATTGTTATCGTGTTATACATTGATTTGGTTTAAACTAAATGAGTTTGAGTCTAGCTCTGTGTTGTCCCTGTCACTACCTCCGTGTTGTCCCTGTTACTAGGTCTGTATTGTCCCTGTTACTAGCTCTGTTGTCCCTGTTTATAGCTGTGTTGTCCCTGTTACTAGCTCCGTGTTGTCCCTGTTACTAGCTCCGTGTTGTCCCTGTTACTAGCTCCGTGTTGTCCCTGTTACTAGCTCCGTGTTGTCCCTGTTACTAGCTCCGTGTTGTCCCTGTTACTAGCTCCGTGTTGTCCCTGTTACTAGTTCCGTGTTGTCCCTGTTACTAGCTCCGTGCTGTCCCTGTTACTACCGTTGTGTTGTCCCTGTTACTAGCTCCGTGTTGTCCCTGTTACTAGCTCCGTGCTGTCCCTGTTACTAGCTCCGTGCTGTCCCTGTTACTAGCTCCGTGCTGTCCCTGTTACTAGCTCCGTGCTGTCCCTGTTACTAGCTCCGTGCTGTCCCTGTTACTAGCTCCGTGCTGTCCCTGTTACTAGCTCCGTGCTGTCCCTGTTACTAGCTCCGTGCTGTCCCTGTTACTAGCTCCGTGCTGTCCCTGTTACTAGCTCCGTGCTGTCCCTGTTACTAGCTCCGTGCTGTCCCTGTTACTAGCTCCGTGCTGTCCCTGTTACTACCTCCGTGCTGTCCCTGTTACTACCTCCGTGCTGTCCCTGTTACTAGCTCCGTGCTGTCCCTGTTACTAGCTCCGTGCTGTCCCTGTTACTAGCTCCGTGCTGTCCCTGTTACTACCTCCGTGCTGTACCTGTTACTAGCTCCGTGCTGTCCCTGTTACTAGCTCCGTGCTGTCCCTGTTACTAGCTCCGTGCTGTCCCTGTTACTAGCTCCGTGCTGTCCCTGTTACTAGCTCCGTGCTGTCCCTGTTACTAGCTCCGTGCTGTCCCTGTTACTAGCTCCGTGCTGTCCCTGTTACTAGCTCCGTGCTGTCCCTGTTACTAGCTCCGGCCTGTCCCTGTTACTAGCTCCGGCCTGTCCCTGTTACTAGCTGTGTTGTTCTCCCACAGGAAGCGGCATGCAAACAAATCCGTGGCTTGGCCTGGATCACGTGAACAAGGCACCAAAGAGGTCCCGCTACAGCTACTTGGAGAAGGCCATCAAGATCCACAACTGATGCCGCCTTGTGGCCATTGCCATAGCGATGAACTTGGCTCCGCCGAGCGACCTCGGTTGATGTACAGCTCATAACATAGACTTGTCGTCATCACGTAACTCGTGGCGCCGTTGCCAGTTGCATCCGTCACCTTTGTCGATTAAATCGAACAGACTGGTCTGGACAGACACCTAGCGACTGCTTGCTCACTGGTGTACTGTCAGACAGGTGGCAGCACTGGTGTGCAGAGCCCGCTGCGTCTGTTGTGTCGTTTTGCAGCATCAATCTCCACACAGGAAGGTCTGACAGTTCCTGATTTCTCAGATACGTTGCAGAACGCATTGTTAAAAATGATTGTATCTGCTATAATTAGATGTGATTTCTCACAAAGGACCTTACTGTTTTAATAAATGAAATAGGTGATTTTGCTGCGTTTATTACAGTATTCTTTCGATGTCATGGCTAAGTTGGTTAGCGAACGTGACGTTTTTGTAGCAGCTTTGGTATGCACAAAGTACAGTTTTCCAAACCAGCTGCTCTGAAAGTTGAAAAACAATGCAGGCTGTTCTGATAGCAGACGTAGAATAAATTAATAAATTAATGTGTGCAGGATCCGAAGGGTTAATGAGTCGTCTGACGTAAGCTTTATGCAATTGCTGCCCGATTTACTGGGTTTATGTTGACTTGGTTGTATAGAAACGCATTGGGCAGTTGCGCATGTACATGGAGTATTGTGGTTATTTAATAGAAGACTGTATAAACCCTGTTGTCGTTAATTGGCATTATAGACTTGCATGCATTTTATTGGATGCACGATGACAGCTTTATCGTGCGGCTGTTGATCGTCTGCATGGTGATATGTTAGGCATTTTATTTTTGTATATTTTGCAATACCGCCTTCACACCTATGGTCGAACGGTGGCACGAAATGACGGCAGTTAACGCAAACAGATGTCGATGGTTATACAATAAATTAATGAAAATCTGGTGTTTGGATAGGTTTTGCAAATTGTCAAAATCCATTTATAAGAAAACAAGTAATTGTATCAACAATAATCACAAACAGCTTTACAAACAGCTTAGTTATCAGTATTAAAGATTGCATACACATTTGCTCAAAATTGTGTTCTTTGTTCCCGGTTTTAAATTGGTTTGCCGACTAAAATGGTGTAGTTTCGCTGACTGTTTCAGGGATCACACTTTCTGCTCATGTTGTTTTTGGTTTTTGCCATTTTGCTTTGTCGATAATTAACGTATGCTAAACAGCGACGTGTACGGAATGATGCTACTTTTGTAATATACTTGTTTCAGTTGAGTAGCGACGTCATGTGACCTGATGACAATTGTTGCTGCACTCTGTAACTCACTACACTAGTGTGGCACTGTTATTGCTTGGTTCGTCCACTTGGATACATATGCCTGCCTGAGTAAAACACAATTATTCTATGTGAACTTTCCGGAACTTGTCGGATGTAATCGAGAATCACGAGAATCGGCGCGAAACATTTCTGCGGGAGGTCACTTGATGAAAACCGTGGACATGTCCTTTCTTTTCAGCACTCAGCACTTTCTTTCACCGACTAGTCTGTATATATGTTGTGGTTGACAGGCCCAGGCGGTCTCACGAGGCCACTTAACTAGTCAGTCTTGCAGGATCTAATGCCAAGCTGAGGACACTGAGGACCGGCGTTCTCAGTCGTTCTTTTATGTCCCCGGTTAATGAGACAGGAAAACTATTCTGTCCTACTGTCGGCAATTTTAGTGACACAGTAGGCCTGCAGTTGGAGAGTCATTTGTCACATGCGGTATAATATTTGCATTCTCCAACTTTTGCTATGACATGCCTGGAGGCATTGTGTAGCATTATTCGTCAAATTAAAGTTTTGAAGACATTAAATAGCACTTAATACTGTACTTGGTTTCTTTTATTTGTGCATTTGATTATACAGATAACATTGATTGTATAAAATTATCGAACATAGTTTAATAGGTTTTTGAACAGTGATGGTTCTTTTTGCAGAGATCGT
Source organism: Oasisia sp. SBJ-2009 (assembly GCA_964017155.1). Lineage (NCBI taxonomy): Eukaryota > Metazoa > Annelida > Polychaeta > Sabellida > Siboglinidae > Oasisia > Oasisia sp. SBJ-2009. The sequence continues at coordinate 7,613,332 of OZ024858.1, forward strand.
GCAGTAAAAGTATCAGTTCATCATATTATGACATTAAAAACATTATTTTAGGAAATTACTACTCATGATGTTTACAGACAAAACAATGTCGATACTCGTAAAGGCAATGTTTCCATTATGTAATTAACATTTATAAGGTCGATACCACAAAAACAGATGTAGGAAGCCCTGTTGCCGTCTTGCATCCTCATGGGAATGCTTCCTATAACAGTTTTTCATTGGACAGGCAAGACAAATAACTTGATAAAATAATATCACATTATGTATATTTATAGACATTACATAAGTGAGAAATAAGTAAATAAGTGAGAAATGCCAGTGCCAAGCTGCCAGCAAAGCAGTTTGCACATTCTAAATCCACACCAACATGTAAATGTCAAGTATGAACAGTCGAATTAATATTACACTATCCGAAATATATTAGGCCGTTGCAGGGTAGCAAAAAAGCCATCACCAACTATAATTCACCAAAAACATTTAATTAATAATTACAAACTCACAATATAGTCCTTTTGGCAAATGTGTAGTCCTTTGGCTGAAGGCATTGATGACATCACTGTGCGTGCGCTGGGTGCTGTCCCCGCCGGTAGCTGCTATATCTCAGAAACCATTGAGAGTCTTCTTCAAAGTTTGCATAGACATATCGTAGCCGTAGGGTAATGCCACTATGCACACGATATTTATATTAAATTTGATTGAAGCACTATAAATGCCTCTAGGGCCCCAAAATAGGGAAAATGCCTGATAAGTGACGTTCTCATTTTTAGTAGACATAACATAGGGAATTGTCATTGTACAGACTACATTTGTAGCTGACTGATCTTTTGTAACGGCATCTCAGAGCCTCCCAAAAGCTACATATCAATATTTTGCCTGTGTGTGTCTGGGCAGGCTGGGAAACAATACACGTGTATTTGAAAACAGCCTCCACCATAATGGTGCGACTGTGGTGTCAACATTGTCACCTGTTGGTAACACTTAATCACGACATATTAACCATATTAACGTATTTATATTTAAAACTGGCCGCAATGTGCCTGAGCGATTATTGAGATAGTACTTAGATTTTCTGACCAGAAAACGTTGTCACTGCTGCAGAGCTTTCCCTCGTTTTGCTACGTAGGTTCCCTTCAAAACGGCAGTCATTCGACAGATCTTTTCCCATTTTCCGGGAGTGTATCGGTGTGTATCGCAGTCATTTGTCATGTGATGGATGCATTGACGATGAAATACAGAGGAGGATGGCCAAGGCTAGTGCATCTTTCGGCCGACTACGCCAGAGACTCTGGAACAACCACCATGTGTCCATGCGGGTTAAAGGCAAGATATACCGTGCAATCGTGCTGTCCACCCTCCTATACGGAGCTGAGGCCTGGACAGTGTACAGACGACAGGTAAAAAAGCTGCATGCCTTCATGATGCGACATCTGCGTTCGATCATGAGGATAACCTGGATGGACAAAGTGACAAACAAGGAAATACTAGAACGAACAGGGCTGCCATCTATGGAAGATCTTCTGATCAGAAAGAATCTCCGGTGGACTGGACACCTCATGAGGATGTCATCAGACAGGCTACCGAAGCAGGTTCTCTACTCGCAACTGTCTTCTGGTCACAGAAAGAGAGGGCGCCCTCGTCTCCGGTTCAAAGATACCATCAAGAGAAACCTGAAGATGAGAGACATAAAGATCGACTCATGGACATCACTTTCACAGCAGAGAGACAAATGGAGAGCAACAGTCAAGTGATGGAAGCAGTCTTTGTCGCTTCGCGACCGACAGCATGATGATGATGATGTTTCAGTACATATATTAAGAACTATTATCCAGACAGCCCACTTGTGATCGTGTCTGCTTGTGTACGTGTGTGCGTGCATGTGTGCCACCGCATGCAATTTTCTCTGTAATCCACTTATGTACTCTACAGAGCTGCTAAACAAAACAATACATGTCCCATTACGCATACGTACTGGTTGCCAATTAGTGTGACTTAATTCCTCCTATTCCCATCGGGACATTGGACGTCGAGCTTTCGCCATCTGGAGAGATCTTTCGCAAATTCTTTGACATAATTCGAGTTGATTTCCATTTCTGATCTTCTTTAAAGGTACTCAATCCACTCGTTTGCTAATCGCCAAACCGGTTCTTTTATTACCAGATGTGTAATGTGTTAATAGTTTCACTTGTATGCACAGTCAGTTAATTTTTTAAATGCGTACTTGTCATTTTATAATTGTAAAAAAAGAATCGCCGTTACACCGGGTATAACCAGAGAAGATCTAATAGAGAAGGGTAACTTCGCAATTTATAATGGGCCGCCATTTTAGCGCGTGGAGCGCAGCGTTCCAAGCGGACGAATGTGCCGCTTCATTTGCTTGACATTAGACAATCACAACACCACCGCCAAGTACATCGAAAAGTCGATCAACCGGCTCATTTTGCGCGACCTACGGGTGCAACGAGTAAGTTGAAGATAAGAGCACATAGTTATGAACTTTTAATTATTTTATGCTACCAGGAAATAATCATCATTAAATACAAATGTGTTGTTAAAATGCTCAAACCGATATTATGTTATTGCGAGTAAAACTATCAGTAATCATTAGCCATGAACACTGTTTGATTATTTTTCTAATATGCAAGAATTTGAATATACATGTATACAATAATTATATACTATATATATATATATATATATATATATATATATATATATATATATATATACATACATACTTACATATATATATATATATATATACATAATTATATATATATATATATATATAATATATGTATATAATAATGTATACATGTATATTAAAATTGATATATATATATACATATTACATATTAAATAATATTAAATAATATATATATATATATATTATCATTATTATTTTTAATATGTATAATATTATATATTACATTATGTATTTTATATATTGCAAAAACACAATAATTATATACTTATATATATATATAATTTAATCGTTTAATATATAATATACATATTATAAATAATATTGATAATGTAATTTATATATGTATATATATATATTATTTAATATATATTTAATATGTAATATATATGTGTATACAATAATTATAAACTTATATATTTATGTATATATATATAATATATACATAATAAGTATATAATTATTATATATGCATATATTAAGTAATATATATATATATATATATACATATATATTAAATATATATATATATATATATATATATATTATATATATAAGTATAAAATTATTGTGTTTTTGTAATATATAAAATACATAATTTAATCATTTAATATATAATATACATATTATAAATAATAATGATAATGTAATTTATATATTTATATATATATATATATATATTATTTAATATTATTTAATATATATATTTAATATGTAATATATATGTGTATACAATAATTGTAAACTTATATATATTTATGTATATATAATATATACGTAATAAGTATATAATTATTATATACACATATATTAAATAATATATATATATATACATATGTATATATATATATATTAAATATATATCAATAATCTTCTATATGTAAATTATCATTACCATTTAAAATATGTAAATATATTTTATATATATATATATATAATTATATATTATGTGATATATATTAAAATATATATATATATTAGATATATATTAATATATATATATATATATATATATATATATATATATATATATATATATATATATATATATATATATATATACATATTATTATTAAAAACAAACACAACAATATAAAACCCCAAACAAGTGCTGATGTGGGTATAGGACCTGGGGGGGGGACTGGGGAGGGTGCATGATACCGGCCAACGTAAGCCACTGGTGTGCAAGCAAGTAAATAACACGCTGTAATATGATGTAAAAAATGTACTAATAGGCCTATCTAGTGTCTGGATAGTGAGAAAAGATGTTGTTACGTGCACTATTGCAAGTTTACGTGCTTCAGTGTTTATGAAGTACTCCAAGTGCAATTTCAATAACGTATGAATAATTGGACATATACTTTGTACTGCAGTTTCATCTGGCAGTCTGCTGACACGGCACATTCGTCCGCTAGAGGCGCTACTGTCTCAAAATTCAAAATGGAACTGCCGAAGTGACCCTTCTCTGTTAGATCTTCTCTGGTATAACTGGCGAAACAATCAGCAATTGCCGACGCCGTGCTTTTTGGGTCACGTGTTTTATGCGAGATGGCGTCGAAATTTCGTAAGTTACGAATTTTCGTAAATGCTATTCTCGAAACAGTTAAGATAAGAATATTCGTAAATATGGCGTATTTTTCACCGTAACTTACGAAATCGAGATAGGTGCCGTAACTTTTTCGCAAGTGTTGTATGAGTTCATTCAGACATACATTTCTCAGTTACTTTTGTATTACAACATCGCTAACATATATTTAATAAATCGTGTATGCTTCATTGACACTTATGACGTCTGTGTGTCTATTTTATTGGCCGTTGTAATTGCATAAATACCGTCTTTGAAAGCAGATTCCGCAGAGATCCATTGCGTCAAATGACAGTGCAAAAAGCCACAATAAAAATATCAATAACCGGGACCAGCCATTAAACGGGACCGATTAGTAATTCGCCGCATTATTTGCAGACAGCGTGCTCGATAGAGTTGTTATTTATGTTGGCACATTTTAATCGTTTAGCTACACTTGAACCGTTCCGTTTTATAATACATCTGTATTGCACTATATTGAATTGAATGCAATGGCATGGTCATCTACATAATTTATCCTCCAACATAATATAATTACACTATTTTTTTATCAAACAAATTCAAACATCCTGGATATATGATTAACAAATAAATTTTATTACACGATATGAACATTTCCAGTACGTTAAAAGATAAACTTTCCCATCTGACATCTGTGGGGCTTTATTTAGCAAGAAGGTATAACATTTAAATGGTATTCAATCAGTATTACTAGCACATTTAGAGTGCACGAATATTGTGCCAACACGTCTTTATTGATTGCATATTTTATTAAAACATAATTTGTCAATGACAGTACTGTAGTTATGCAAATACACCTACTTTTTTCAACAAAATGAGCATGATGTATGATGTGATGATGTGCAATTATTCATTTAAAGGTCCCTTAAAAAAGCCAATGGTATGCCACTGATTACGTTTGAATACCATTCAGTATCATTTAGTACCATTGGACCGTTCAATGATATTTCAGGACTCAATGGTAATTTAAGATACCATTCAATACCACTGAAGAAGGAATCCAAAATATCATTAAAAACATTCAGATATCATTCAAATACCCTTGGCCATAATAACCCCAAGTACCATTCAGTGGCATTTTCTGTAAGGGGTGCCAGTAATCGCATTTATCTTCTCTCCAAAACAACGGACAGTGACAAAAATATATATATTTTGACCTTATATTTTACAGATCAGCACTTGTAATTCTGATCAATATAAAGAAGATTATTAACTAGCTGTTGCTACCAGTAGATTCTTAGCATACCACGTAAGATATTTGTATAATTTCACATATGATTTATGTGCATCCTAGAAATCCTTGTTTTCTTAAAAATAAAACAAGTACTATTATTAACATTTTATAAACATTATGGATATAATGAACACTGTAATATTATAATAATGTCATGTTATCCGAAAACAAAAAACACCACTGATAGGAATAGACACTAAATCAATATACCCGGTAGTATTCCTATACACACTAATTCAATACATATGTAGTATTTCTAGTTTTCATCGCATGTTCAGGTTTCAGTGTATTTCCAAAAACACTGCACTGGGAAGAAGTATGCCACATCCACCGATAACATTGCAGGCAATGGAGAACCAAGTGAATAAAATGTTGATGTCATTGCTGCACAACCCCATGGTGCAGCACACATTGTGCATTACTGGTAGAACTGTTGACAACTTCAGAATGGTCTATAGCAAAACTGTCATCTTGGTGCTGCAGCAAGTTCAGTTGTAATCTGCATATTTTAAAATGCAAGGTGCAGCATTCATTCTCATTCATTGTCTCTCTGAAAATTGAAAATATACATATTATGTGATTTATATAACAACACATCATAAGTAATGTATATTTCACTTGTTAATCAATACAAGCCATTCTAGTCAGTTTGTTTTGTTATATTATAGTTGAGAAAAATCATATTGTTTACACACACAATGCAGTGATGTTTTAAGATACATATAATAATTGATGAGACTTGGGCTAGATAGATACTACCTATCCCACGGAGGGTAATATAACTTTATGAGTAATTGAAATCATACGAATAAGGTAACACATTGTCATCAATCGAGCTCAGAAGCAAATACAGACAATACATTACATTACATCCATGTGAAAACTGTGTATCGTATGCAATATTCAAGTTGTAAACAGGTGCAACATATAACAGCTTGTTTATGCTTACATTTTGGGTAAAGACAATTTTCAGTTGTGGAGACCTATTTTAAATGGTCACTCCTTAGAAATTATTTCTTAGAAACAGTTTTCTTTATTGTTATACCATCAATATGTTAACTGAGTTGTAAGCAGCATGCTGACAAAAGAAGACATAATACAAGGCATTATGCCGTTTGATTATATATCAGTACTGCTCTAATACATAAGTAGGATATGGTGGTTTAGGTGATCTGTCAAATTATGGGTATGTGCCAAGGTGCACATACCATCACACAATGACAACAGATTGTAACTCACCTGTTATTCGTACCAGTTTGCAGTCTGAGTGTGTCATCTTGGTATTTGGTAGATTATGCTGGGCTGTGTTCTGTAAGTATACAGAATATATTACAGTTGACAGCATGCAATGCAAAATTGTACATGAAAGTACTTATGTAATTTTAATTATATTATTTACAGTGACAATGTATTAACTTTTTTTTTAATAATTATATATCACTAAAACATATATGTACAGTGTATATGGACTACTGATCTTTAAGATAATCTTTATACTTCACCAATATATTAGAGTTAGTCTCATACATTAAAATACCATCTGACACAGTTTATATTTCTGAATTTGTCCTAGTTTCTAGCGCGAACATGTTGCTTTAAATGAATAAATACTAAAATATAATTTACAAGGTCATGTTGAAACCCCATGACGCACACCTGTGTCATAATTTTCCCTGTGTACCTAGAACGGTTGTTCAGACAATGCGACACCTAGGCCCTAGTCCTGGCGTAACAAATTACACTGTCACTGAGGCACTGACTCAGTGATTAGTCTTAATTATTATTTAAATCTCGCATTTCGTTGTTTTGTCGCCGAGTCTTAAGATAACCGACATTACACACGTACGAACGTTTTATCGTATAACTGTACTCACACTAACCTGTAGGCAAGCTATGTTAACGTAGTTATATATTCCTCGGGTAGCAGCAAATTCATAATCACTGCAACTGTAAACCTTGACATTCCATCGACTGTCAACTCAGCATTCTGTTTGACACTGACAGCCGAGTGTGTCCTTGCTTGCGTTCTGTTTCTTTATTTTCCGATCAAATGCTTCGCTTGTGTTATGCCTGTTATTTTATGAGCATGAATATTTCTCAGTGGCTCAGCATCATTGTGTTATGCATCGCATCTACACTGACTAATCACCAGTGTTCCTTGGATAATTATCCGTGTTGTTCTTTTTTCATTCACTGCCAGAACATGTGAGCAGAACTAAAACGGTAAAACATCCAAGAAATCTGTGATTGTGCCCGTTGCAACGCAAACAAACCCTCGCGAGATTTCCGTACGTAAGATACGAAATTCGTAGCTGCGAAAATTCTTAACGCTTTCGAGAATACGAACTTACGAATTTTCGCAGCTACGTAAACATCCGCCATATTTACGAAAATTCTGACGTACGAATTAATTTTCTTCGAGAATACGGACCCAGTGACGTAAACCGCTTACGTAACGTCATTGGCGCACGCAAGTTCGAACATCATATGGCTGTCCAATCACCAATGGTATTTGATGTATCCAGTACGTCGCGGATTGCTTACGTCACAATCACCATTATTAGCGTAGATTCCGCCAATCATTGCCTTTTTCAACAATGTGATTTGGCTTACGTCACTGGCAAGATGGCAGCGCCCTGAATCTAAGATAGCATGCTTTTGATACCATTAAACTACAACTATTTGTTTACTAACGATCTTTGTGCACAGTTACTAGGCACAACCAATATAGTATACATATGTAAGTTAGTACAGTGAACCTCTCACTGACTGGAGTATCCCTTTTAATGTGTATGGTATTATTCCATGTTTCACAAGCACATATCGCTGTTGGGACATCCTCTCTACCTCGCAATTGCACGGTGCCATGTTCATACGTTTTAGAAAGTAAAATGGAAAACACCGATTTATACCAACTTGTAGCTATTTGATACTAAGTTATTGACATATAATTCAACAGTATAGATAGAAAAGACAACATGTGTTTTATTCCGTCCATCATACACTGTGAAAACTTCACTTGGTGCTATCGTCGCGATCCAAGAGCGATAGTCGACGTAACTGAAGTCGCACATGGAGGATGACGTAAGTCAGACATGTTTAGCCCACAAACTCTGAAAGCAAGGTTTATGACGTGATCAGTGCGCGTTTTCTCTTTGTCTGAACGTTATTATTTATATTAGAGTAAAAGGAGACAACATTTGGCGAAAGTATCGAATAAGTGTACAATAGGACTCTAGCACGTCCAAAATTAAATGTTTGTTTGAATAACTGTCATAGTGGGAATCAAACTCAGAGGCGCACCAGTACAAAAAGGTTAATCGATCTCACAGTAAACTAACCATTCCAGTTGTCTACAGATTGATTGATACGCCAGGGAACTATGGTGGTTGTAAAAGTATGTTGTTAAATAACGGCGGAATTTAGCAATATTTTCAATTGATCTAGCACTGGAAGGAGGCCGGCCGGGTACGAGCAGCTACAGACAAAGTCCTAGTCCCCATTTTGGTGTTGACTTTAGGAACAAAAACGTAAACGAGAACTAGATGATCGAAGATAGGAAGGTTTTCTTACACACTGAATGTAAATGCGACGGTTGCTTACAGGCGTGACTGGTAAGTAATAGTATAGAACTTAAAGACGATACGATATCGGACAGGTAGCCAATGTTGACACTCTTGAAGCAGAACAGAATGAGTAAAACGTGGAGACCTAGTAAAGCTAAGCACTTTTGAACACGTTGTAATTTTGTGATATTCTTGAAGGCGCAAACTTGAAAATATTAATTACAATAAGCTATTAGTCTATAGTCTACTAGTCCACTAGCACAGCTGAGACACTTTTAGCAACAAAAAGAAGCAAATACCGACGAATACGCCGTAAATCACGATTATGATAATAAGACGTTCAGCAAAGGTAATGTGCGTTACTTACATTATGACATCTACTTGAAGTCAGACATAATATCCACCGTGTGTCCAGCGTCGTAAGATAACAAAATACTAGATTATGTACAATTTGATCATGGTAAATTACATGTAAAAGAAAAAATTGGCTTGAGTCGTCCAGCATATATATAATTTAATAATTATCAATAGCTATTAGATAAAGCTTGACTTGGAAACATTTTGTTCTTGTCATCGTGGTAGTTTCAGAAATACATCGTTTGTTGGAAAGTGTTTTGAATTATAACTAAAACGTGGTCAGTAACATTGATCAGTTATCTGTACCTGTGCCAACTGTGACACGTGTTCAGCGATTGAGACTAGGCGAAATGTGAGAAAAGAAATGAACATGTACTTATGAAGCTGGACACGCAGTGTAGCTGTTATTATACAATATTACTGTTCTATTTTTCGTCATCAGCAAATACAACTGTGCACTGGAATGTAGTTTGTATTGTTTGTTTTAATTTCACTTCATCGAATATTTCCATATTTTAATATTTATTTTGGTATTTATTTATAACGTGAATCACCATGATATCTTTGAGATCTTTGTTAGTTAATGTGCACCTATCTGTAATGTTCTACCAGATTGGGGCATATAGTGTATTGCTGTATTTCGGATGTGCTTTTTATGTTCTTTGATGTCAATTCGACTAGCAGGTTTCCCACATAAGCATGAGGAAAATCGTTGTATAATCCACCAAACATAACAGCAAACTAATGGTACATCAAATCAATGTCGCATTTTTCATGTCATATTAACCGGAGCGAGGAAACTATACATAAAGTTATGTCCGATATGCAAATGTGAAACGTATTTGTATTTAACTAAATCCTTGAACAGAAAGAAACAGTGACAGCGATGTGCCTGAGCGGTTATTAAGATGTTTAAAAATTCCCACCAGATAACGTTGTCACTGATGAGATTTCCCAGTTTCTGGCTGTCTGTCCATCTGTCTGTCTGTCTGTCGGGCTGGCTGTTTACTTACACCAACTTTATGTATGCACAGGTTGCCGACCACCCGGCAGTCGTCGTCACAGTACTTCTCCCACTTCCCCGGCACGTACACGGTCCTGTAGCGTAGTCATTAGTGTCAGTACGTGGGCACTCTTATCTAGTGTGTACGTGCATGTGTGCGCATGGGTGTCAGCCTGTACAAGTTTCTTTGTAATCCACTACAATGTACTATAATGCTAACCAAAACAATACATAACATTTAGCAGTGTCCCAACGCAAATAACCATTACTCGTTCGTACTGGTTGATAGCTAGCTAGTGTGACGCACACCTCAACCAATGAAACCATTTGTGAAACGTTCATATTTAGTTCCTCCTGTTCCTTTCAGGGCATCCGGTGACGAGCTTACGTCATCTGGAAAGTTCTTTCGCAATTTCTTTGACATCCTTCCAGTTGATTTCCATTTCTGCCCAAATCATCAGTACATGTCTTGCGCCAGGTCTCAGTCGGCCATCCCCCCTCTCTCCCCCCCCCCCCCCTCTCTGTCTGTCTGTCTCTCTCTCTCATGCCAGCTTCAGACACCCACTCCATCGCAACACGTGCTATCTTATCTCAAGAGAAATGTAGAATATGTCCAGTTTCTCGTTGACTCTTGACAATGTCACGTAGATGTTCCATGCTTGTCCTCATCACTCCTTCATTGGTGATCTGTGGCTTAGCCTGTGGAATGTTTTTATTTCTACCGTATTATTCAATGTTCACAAGCATATATCGCTTCTGGTTTAACGATTGACATATACAGATCAGTTTCATGTCTGTTTAGATGGACCACTGGACCTTTATGGACATAATCATTCGAAAATTGCCGGGACCTCGTCTATGCTCATTCGTACATCTACAGTTGCGTCGCATTTCTAATGTGTGAGTCAGATCTATCACCAACTCATGTTATTTGTGTGTTCTCATTGTGATTTGTAATCCAACCATAGCACCATGATTGTACAAGTTAAGGTCATCTGTTGCGTGTGGCTGGCAAAGTCTGTCAACCTGTTGTTCATCCATTTAACACTCGTGACACACACAACTCAACAAATAAAACCATTTTTAAATCTGTTGATAGATGAGTGTAGATTTATAAAATTACCCCTCATTCGGATGTCTCTACATAAATGCACTCACGCACGCACGCACACACGCACGCACGCACACACGCACGCACACATGCACGCACGCACGCACACATGCACGCACGCACGCACGCTCACTACTCTCTCAAACACACACACACACACACACACACACACACACACACACACACAAACACACACACACACACACACACACACACACACACACTCGATAACGCGATCGTATTTAGTTATTATATCTTGTAGTGTTATCTACTTGTGAATTCACTCACGTGTAACACGTCTTTTTCATAAACCACCAGCCACAATCATACGACTTGTACTTCTTTTCCAGCCCGAGTCTACCACAAGCCTGTTCTAATCTCAGATGGTGACACGATCCACAATGGGTCCGAAGAAGATCTGTGGGACACATATTTATTTTTAACAGTACGTGATGGTATAGCTAGAAAGTAGGCCCTACAACAGTATGTTACATGCCTACCTTTTTAAATTAAAAACTGGAATGCATTTAAAAAATAAGATAAACTGATTATTAATACATTGCAAATTGTAGCACAAATAGTATCAACGGACTAGGTGATTACCTAGTCTATTAACAGTGAAAAGATCGTAACACGAGTGAAACCGGGAAAGCCCGAAGGAATGCTGGGTTGGTGGGTAGACACGCTGTCTGTTTGTAGGGAGCAGACAATAGGTAATGCGTACAAATACACAAATGTCCAGAAGTTTTCCGAGATGGACCACCAATTTCCCGAACCTTTCCCGATAGATTCTGGTGCCCTGCGATTGCTTTAACCAATGCAGAACATTAGTTTCCCCAGGCATAGTTGAGGGGCTTAAAAGTGCTGCCACCTCACGGAGCTTGGGTAACCGAGGCTAGCGGCGGCCATGTTATGACCCCAGTGGCGCAGGCTTCAAAGTTGTCCCGCCTCTACAACGAGGTGTCACAATTCGTCACTTATATACTAATGATAATTTTTATACGCAAAAATGGCCGTTAAATTGATTGGGATTTTAATTTAATTACACATGGGCCAAGACTCTGCAGTCCTTTAGACTAATGTGATTTTGGTTAATATAATGGAATTACAAGATACACATTTAAAGAAAATATTACTAGTTTTTTTTTTAAATAATAGGCAGCCCTTAATAAAATTGCTGTTTGGGTGGCACTGAGGTGCAGGTGCCTTCAGAATTATCCGATCAAATACAGAGTTCATATATGGCATTACAACGGGAAAGCATGCGCAAAATCAGAAAAGCTTCCTATCAAGTTAAGCTCAATATGACAATATGCAGTTATACTGCCGTGGCTGTCTCCGGACACATGTTGTGTGCAGCAAACATCTGTCAAGTGTCAAAGATACACTCAACTAGTGTAGCTTCGCAAAACAAATCTGTTTGACAATGTTACCAAGAATAATATATAGTATTACTATTAGTCATGATCATCATTCGAATAAATCATGTTAATTCAGCTAATCTACCCATAGCATCCAGGTAAACCTCTACATTGGACATTGATAGTCTTAAAGTGAACACTTCTGGCGACTTTTCAGTGTAACATGGATATAATGTGTTGTTGACATAAGCATCAGTTAACAATTAACTAATAATAGATCAGTCAAAGGTTAGTCTGTAGTAACTGTAGACAGCTAGAACGGGTTGCCATAGGGTCGACGAATATATAAACCCTGGAATAAATAAGTTAGGGAACCTTTAGTATGATCCAATGAAATACAGATTTATCATGCATACTGGCAGTAGCCGAATATATGTGAATGCCAAATTAGAAAATGAGAAATTAGAAAAACAGATCCCGAACAGTTTCTGAGACATACAATCGCCCTCGGCTCCTTCCCATATCGTGTCGGTGGCGCTGGTTCCATCGACTTGCAAGAAGACCAACAAACAGCTGACGACATAAACGCCTTTCAGCAACATCGTGTAGGCTACACACCAGAGCATAGAGAAAGAATGAGTACACCCACTAGTATTGATGTGCAAATTTTCAATGTTTAATGCATTGTTTCTTGCTTTTAATATAACACATTTATATTATTTCATTGTTTTTACAAGGTGGAATTGTTGCAGTTGAGCTCATTTATTTTTGAAAATAATCACAGCTAATATGTATGTTACAATAATGTACTTTAACCGTAGTTGACAACTTATGAATTATAATTAATGCTTTGTAAATATATCAACTAATCAACAGTTCTAAGAGACAACGACTTGCTAAGTTAACACAGGAGTCTATGTTTTATATCTGCAGGCATCACATCGACACACACGCAGCACGCACGCATGCACGCACACACAAACACATTGAATTACATGTCTCTGTAACTAGACCAACTTTCGTGATCCAGTGTAAAATAGCTCACACGATCGCTACTGACAGGAACGAAAATGTGTACCTCGCTAGTATTGGCATATGTTGTCTACGCCTACGGTTAGAGTTAATAGAGGATTTTTTTTCAGACTTTAATAAGGACATTATAACAAAATCCAATCGCCCTGATTATCATTTAAATGGTGCCATATTACGAAGTACCGACTAAAGTTCACAACCCTTGTATTATTTCTGATAACTTTGTGCATTATTTCTGACAAAAATCATTTTATTTTTACCATAAACTTGCACTACGGCCTATGCTGTAGCGCTTACATTTTTCCGGCGTTATAAACGGTCCGATTGACGTTTCTGCGCATGCGCAATAAATGTAAACTCATCAATGTGCAGCGAAAGGACAAAGCATTTGTGGCATAAATACCACGGGTTGTTCGTTAGGATGTATATATAACCTCTCAGCGAAGTTATTATGTGTCGCAAATTAACACGGGCAAACAAGTTTTGAGGCATATTGATGGCAAGCAAGCGTAAATCACGTGACTGTAATACGCCATAATCCGTGACAGTGATTTATAAAAAAACGTAATATGTTATTGCATTGAACGACATTTTAAGAAACTCTTCACAGTAATCATCACAGGGGAGTTAACGAACAGCCCGTGACATTTATACCGAAAATCTGTTGTCGTTTCGCTGGACATTGATGATTTTACATTTAGTGCGCATGCGCAGAAACGTCAATCGGAACGTTTTTAACGACCGGAAAAATGTAAGCGCGACAACGCCACTGCAGCCGGCTGATTTTTTGGTACATACGTCTTTGGTTTTTGGAAAGGCGCTGACAAAACCGGAAAGGACAAACTACTGCAATATACACAAAGTCATCATTCCAAAGCTAAGAAAGTCTAGGTCTTGTTTTTTCACATGCTGTGTTAATTTCTTACATGATATAAAAACGTGTAATAAACAAGTGGAAAGCAAAGTTTACCCACCTTCAACCTTCTATTTGGCGTTTCACCCAAAACGTTTTCGCGCCCGTGAAGCGAACACGGCATTCATAGGGCCTGTAAGTGGGTCACGATACATGGCGAGACTCCACGCGACTGGAGCTGATTGGGGACTGGACACAAGAATAATATTCTAACGATGGATGACAGTTGTAGCTTCCGACTGATGAAATTGTCATGGACATACGATTTACGTAGCGCAAATAGTATACACGATTTTAGGCTGTATATGCGTGTGTCTTTTACGGGATTTGCATTTTACATTGTTGTACGTTGTGGTTTCACAACAGTTCGATAAGCACTTATATCTGACTAGTTGTCTAAATGCACATAATCATAACACGTATGGATTTACTCCAAAACAGGTTGTACTGCGCGAAAGATGGCATTCTTCATTACTATGCAACTCAAGCCGTCGATGAAAACGACAGTCACAGACACAGTGTGGCGACACCGTCTGTTGATATTCCTAACAAAAAGGCTAAAATTAATACATACTTTCTACCTGGTAATTGGTTTTAAGCTTATATGCCAACGATGTATCAATTCTTCTGTATCTGGTAAAAACCATTTATTGACTGTAAAGGGTGGATATGCTTAATTTCAGTATATTCGTCTATGAACCTATGGGGAAGGTACATACCAACTAAGAAGGTAACTATCTGAAAATAGATGGAGAAAACATCGAATGTGTAATTGACTTTAACCTTTTTTGAATAGCATTAAGTAGTCATTTAAGCAGACATAGTTATATAAACAAAATAGCTAACAGCATAAACAAATTGAAATTTTGAATAAGCTAAAATATGTTTTACCAGAAAACACACTATTTAGTATGTACACATCCGTCATTCTTCCTCATATCAATTATGGTATTTTGTTATGGGGACATCAGACACATCGATTTTTTTAATATACAAAAACATGCAATGAGAATATTTTCTTTGAGTAAATGTAATGCACATACATATCGATTTTCAAAAACTAAAATTCCTAAAACGGTGATATATATATATATATATATATATATATATATATATATATATATATATATATATATATATATATATATATATATATATATATATATATATATATATATATATATATATAAAGTGCAACAATTGAAATGTTATTACAAACTATAGTCAATCGTGATCTACATAATTTTATATGCATATTATGATCGTGGATGGTACACAAACACAATCATAGTAGAGCCATAAAATAGCTATGTCTTTAATGAGGTGTTCCAACGCGCTGCACGTTCCAAATCCGAGAAGTGATTTCGCCCCAGGTCAGCTCAGTAATTATTTGTATTTCCTTGGCACGTGTTACTACATAGAATCAGTTCATCAGTCGACCGTTGACACTGCACTAGGAGGCGTCAGTGGCACGCGTCTACGTTCCACGTGTTTGCGTTAGACTACAAGATGCGCAGGGCCTCGTTAAAGGACCCATCTTTGACTAGAGAGTACATTAATAGTGCCCGGTCAGGCTGGGCGGTCCGGCGAGCCCGGCTTACCACTCTCCCACGTTGACCTGAAGAAACACAAATAGCATCCGCGAGGTTTGGGGTGGTCCACTCGCCTGCCAGGAGCGAGGCTAATGACACCATGCTCAGGGACCGCTTCACTAAGATGATGAGCTCTTAAGGACAATTCACCCTTAACAAAATCCAACAAATGTCTTTGTTTAAAGTTTTAAAAACGCAAATATCCGTTGTCACATCGCCGTTGGCAGTGTTTCCAAGACACGTATACGCCAATGACAATGACTCGCTGACATGTCATGGTGTTGACAGTTTTCACGTATTCAAGATCACTGTTAATGATCAAAATTGATGTTAATATGCAAAATCAGGGTTAAGAGCTCTTAACGACGTTGGTGAAATGGTCCCCGGTGTCTGTCGCCGAGGATATCGCGTAGGGCGAGTCACTTACACAATCCACTGGCTTTGTGTGGTCTTTTGGGGATTGGACAAATCTGCCAGGAGTAGTGTAATACTGTCCACTTGTTCGAGAAGATGTCATGGTGCAGACCAAAACATGTGTAATATATATTATGCTGTCAAACTCTCACCCATGCACACTAAGACATGGTGTGGGACAAAACAATTATCCAATAATATATATTCCACCCCATAGATGTGCCTCAGTAATGATTTATTCGTCCCGTATTAATACAAAACATCCAACCTCTCGTGTGATCTTCTGCTCTGTCGGTTTACAGGTCATACAGAGGCTTACTAAACACTACTACTCTTGAAAACTTCTCACATATGAAATACTTTTTACACATAGTGTACTGTTTAGGAATGCTCGATAATGTTTTAACTCAAAACTGTATGCCTCTGCCGGAGTAGTATTTTTATACCTGCTATCTTTTCTATCATCAAACTAGATGCAGATACGGTGAATATATATATATATATATATATATATATATATATATATATATATATATATATATATATACAGTATATACTGTATATATATTGTATACATATATATACATATATATATACATATATATATATATATATATATACATATATATATATATATATATATATATATATATGTATATATATACAGTATATATACTGTATATATATATATATATATATATATATATATATATATATACGTATACGTATACGTATACTACGTCACAACGAAACTGCGTGACCACGTACGTAAGACAATGACGCGCCGCTGAATGACGTAGGCAATGCCCAAAGTCTACAAAGCTTACAAAGTTTATTTTCATCACATTCGACACACAACAAACAAAACATCGTATAACATGTGAACACAGACAGTGTCCGAGAGACGGGGTTTAGATGGACATCGACGTCCACAGTTCGCGCCGTCCGGCTCTGTTTCTCTCCCGGATACGAAGACGAAAATATGTGACGTAACACTTTCTTGTCACATGTCGTTCACTTAAGTGTCATCATCGTGACGAATTCTGAAAGCGGAAGTGTTGTTCGTCAGGTTCGTGCGCTTGCGCCGAGTGTTGTTACGTCACAACAAACGCACACGCGTGACGTCATGCTGTTAGTTGTTAAAATCCCATTCCGACAAAATCGGCAGTGTCGCGATGTTGTTAGTGGGCGGGAGTCTGGAGTTAAATTTGAATCGATATACACACACATGGAAGCGTGCTTGAATGCATAGGCTAAATAATGTAGATTTTAAGACGTCTTTGGATAATGTATGTATCGAAAAGATTTTTGATGTTATTCATTTCGCCATTGTAGACATTTATATTTACATATGTACAATGAAATACGCATTTCGGTTGATTGCCAAGTGATGTGATTTCAAAAAATAGGCCTTCGATCAACTTCTAGCCTAATAATCTCGGAATTGAAAGATACGCAAAGATAACACAAATATCCGAACCTAAACAGTTGTTCCTGTTCCGTTTCACAAATAAATGCAAATTGTTTGTTTGTGCACGTGCACTGGAACGGTTAGCATACGTTGTCCTAGCATGCAGTTTGAATGTTCCAGCATGCAGTTTGAACGTCCCAGCATGCCGTGCGAGACACATCAAAGATGATTGGATGGTATGCATGATCTGTCTGACGTCACCACTCAGTGCATTTCGTTATTGAGATGACGACAATTGTTAGTGGTTATTCGGCGCTTGCGATTAAATATCGGTCTGGCGAATGAGCTAAAATCTGAAACAAAAGAGGTGTAAATATGACACAAATACAATTATCGTGCAACAGGCCACACAAGGTCGCGGGCGTGCGCTTTGAGGCCTTCTAGTGAATTGGATCAATTTCTTTCCCAGCGAGGTAACTTGAAGATTAGGCGATTTATACCGACCACATAATGCGGCGGTTACCTTCATTTTTTTCACACTAACTAGAGGAATAGGCTTACAGAACTCACGGAATGTAAACGCTAGTATTTGGACATT
>OZ024858.1:7642230-7674730 GCA_964017155.1 Oasisia sp. SBJ-2009
ACAGCTGCCGCAGAAGGGTGTACGTATTAAAGCGCTAGCATCAGAGAACTCCGCAGTAAATGAGGAATGGAAGATGTTCAGTTCACGTCTAGACACCACGTAGGTGGCCCCAGATTATTTGTCCAGATTGAATTGGACCTTGCTTCCACGGTGAAGATAACATTGAGATTTAAAAAGATTTAACATGATTGCCAGAAAATTAACTTTAGATGGCAAGTGGACAAGGAAGCCCTTTCTTTGGCTTATTGAAAGTCCAACCTATCTATCTAAGTGTATCCCGCCATTCTGAGGTAAATATCGACTTGGACCGAGCTCCCTTGTAAATATAACGCTGATACAGACGGCGTCCTCCTAATCTTATGCTATAAGGTGGTCGTTATTAGCAGGCCATTTGGTCGGATTAATATATAAATGCGTGGATTACAAGAACGGTGCGACGTTTTTGAAACTGGAAATCCTCTTCTCTAAGCACAAGATGCTTAGTGGCCATGTTGTACGAGTAAAACATAAGCACACGTTTGATGGCATTACAGAATCCTGACTTCGCAGCATCACGCGCCACAATGTGTCCTGTTTAACTAATTGTTTTGTTGTGTAATACAAATAATCATCTTGAAATTAAATGCAATCACTTCGTACAATTTACTTATAAAATGTGTCCCTCCTATATTCATGCGTAACTCATTTCCAGGAATCAATTGTATAGCGGAAACTATTTCTGAAATGTGCTTATATATCCCTTGCCACGTCTTCGCCGCTGTAGGGGCTCAGTTCTCGTCTATGTCTACGCTTTGATGACTTGTAAAAACAATACAACTCCGTGCGCTACTTCCTGACTTATGATAAATTCCGCCGTCCATATTATTGCGCCTACCTGTCAATGTGGCTCAAACAATATTGTCCGAAGAAATCTATGTTAGTTTCGTTGTTATTATGTTGTTACATTGATATTTCTTAAGACAGCGACCTGATGTCGATTATGATGACTAACATACTGACGAAACGTCGAAATGGAAACATATTCGTAGTAGACGGAAATGAAAGAGAAACATATCAGTAGTAGACGGAAATGAAAGAGAAACATATGAGTAGTAGATGCCGACGAACGAGAAACATCGCCATAGTAGACGTTGTTGTGGACACTAACATCTGCTTCCTGTGTTAATGCATGTGTTACTAAGTTTAGCCTGATTGATCTGTTTTTAAAGTCGTGTAAGTAAATGCACGAGCATAGATCAATGCGGGCAGGCGTGATTCATGGAAAAGGAATTGTTTCGCCGTGATGTTGGCGCGTCAGGCAGCGATATCGACACCCGATGACAACCTTTCTAATCTTAGCCGCACATCTTGGAAGTGGGCTGCCCTCGTCGGTTCTGGCCTCACGGTAAAAGGCCACTTGAACTGCTTACCGCTAATATGATCGGATTTACTCTATATATGCGATAAAGAGATGGACGAGCGTCTCACTGCCGTTCCAAGTGACGTTTCCATTACCGTGCTTTGACATCACGGCGACGGTGATCTCATGTCGGTGACAATCTTCAGCGCAGGTTTTCTTTGAAAATGAGATGATCGTGCCCTGTTTGCGTAAAGCCGGATTAACCTGCATGTCCGCACGCAGGGAACCAATCGATAATCACCGTTGCTGCAAAAATAAATGCGGCTATGGAGATTTAAAGCTATCGACGTGTAATTCGCCAAAAATGAAACATTGTCATATGCTAATTGTTACACAGATTCTGGATGCCTTTTCGCACTCGCCGTTACGGTGGTTTTTATTAGAATCAATGCATCGGTGCATAGCACTGCCTGGAAATGACAATGCGCGGCTCCCGTCAAAGCTGATGGATGTTCTAGGAAGGAATTTTCGACAAGCAATTGCCGAGCTACGAAGGAGACATTGATTTAGAGGAGCCGCTTGATGCGACTAACGAGATCGACTCAGTTCGGATGAGGTGCAACGACCGAAGGGGCTCGTTATTAATCGGCGGGCGATGGCCAGTGGCCGAGACTGACCGCAGGTGGACGGACATACCTGCTGGTGGGCGGAGGAAGGAACAGGAAATTCACAAGAGGAGAACATCAAATACAGTGGAACTTTCTTGCAATACAAGAATACAGAATATATAATAGAATAGGCAAAAAATCAAATTTTTCGGATGGGTGTATGCTAATATTATATAATATTTTTATAATATTGTATATATAATACTGTATATATAATATTGTGTGTATATGTGTGTGTGTATATATATATATATATATATATATATGTGTGTGTGTGTGTGTGTGTGTGCGTGTGCGTGTGCGTGTGCGTGTGCGTGTGCGTGTGCGTGTGCGTGTGCGTGTGCGTGTGCGTGTGCGTGTGCGTGTGTGTGTCGTTTTTATCACAAAAGGGAAAATCGGGGGATCAATCAGAACCGAGTTAAAACGGACCATTTACGCGACAGCAACACCATAAACCCGCAATCAGGCGCACACAAATCCCCTTAACGTTGTTGCCAACGTTGTTTTTGTTTTCATCTTTATTTATCGCCCACAATTTACCTTTGGGGTCGTTTCTGGACGTCGCTTTTAATCATGATTGTGACGTCAGTTTATGGACGAGATAATTACGACACAATCGAGTGCAACTCTATCGCTACACACCGCCCTTTCTAACTAGCTGATGTGTGGGGGGTGAATTAAGGTGGGTGTGTTTGTATATGAGTGTGCATGCGTGCGTGCGTGCGTGTGTGTGTGCGTGTGCGTTTATACATACTGTATGTATATGTGGGACGCGAGGTTACCATAACGTTTAACAAGGATTCTGTAGCTATAAGATCCTTGGTTTTATGCATAGGCAGAAGAACAATGATGCCTTAATTCATATTTCGTAGTTCGCCCTTATGTTCTCGACTATTTTACTTCTCATACTGTACGTTACACTGTCGGTATGTTGACCGTTCTGACTATCGCTGAATATTATTCAGGAAATTGTTTTTCAAACATTCTCTTTTTTATATATCCAAGACATTGCTTGAGTATCAGGTAAGTCGCCTTTACCTAGTAGTCGCAATGAAAATTCTGCTCGAGGACTCTAGCAAACTTGGCAAGGGCAGCAATGTTGATAACGGTTACATATGTGAGTTACATACTGCGTCATGACAACTAGTAGACCAAGCGTGCTCGCGTTCAGTGGTAACCTTTAACACCTTGCCTTTTGTTTTTATCGCGACGAAACACTTAAGTGACCAGAATTACAATAAACTATACGTTGTGTTTTCTTAACGCACCGTGTGCTTGACATCCATTTTCTGATTATCTGGTCGACTTTTTTATAGCCAACATGGCTCGTGGGTTCTAGACCCATGACTCCTCACCGCCTTTGCGTCTTCCGTTGGTTTCTTTAACGCCACACTGGTAATTTGATACCCCGGTCATGTTAACGATGTTATTGAATATCATCGCACACAGTCGATTATTGTTGTCTATGATTGCATTTTATTTGTCAACACCTACGGTAGACACTTGCTAAATTTTACTTCGTAGGTAACATTGTAGTTGGAAAATGTTGGCTATATGCATCAGACTTACAATTACATAGCTAAACTACCCCCTGCATGGCCCTGATGTATTATATAGCTCAATTACCCTCTGAATGGCCGCTATATTACATGGCTAAATTACTCCCTTAATGGTCCTGGTATGCTATATAACTAAACTACCCACGGAATGACCCTGATATATTACATAGCTAACTACCCATGGAATGGCCTTGATATACGATATAGCTAAACTATACCACGTATGGCCCTGCTATATTTTATAGCTAAACAACCCCTGAATGGCCTTGATATAGTATAATAGCTAATCTACCCTCCCCCCGAATGGGCCTGATATATTATATCGAACCTACCCCTGGATGACCCTGATGTCACAGCCTAAGTTACAATGTGTCGCAATGTTCTAAGAAATGCCATGCGCGTGACACTAAACCTTTAGGAAGGAGATGCATCCAGAGTGTCGACCAACAACACACTACAACACAGTTTAACACCAAACCAACTAATGCTGACATTTCAAAGGACATATATATCCAAATTGGCATTCACATGCCTATACACCTTAACACGACATTATAACGGCTCTGTCCATACCTTTCCGGTGTACGTCGGCCTGTCGGGCGAAACATCGACTAACGGACGTGAAGGAGAAATGAAGCACCGTGCCCAGAGCCGATTTAGGTGACGCGGATCTGATCATGTCGGCGAGCGAGGTCATGCGGCCAGACCCTGACACGACGAATGACAACTAGAGAGGATCTATGGAAATATATACTTACTTGTCTCGCGCCATTATCATATCTTGATCTGAGGCAATCTTCGGCGAATCGAAATTAGCACATTATGAGTAACGGACAAGTAATTAGACGCATGACAAAGGGTGTCGGCAGTATCGATTAACGCCAGAGCTTCCCGGAAGTGCACGGTGCCCATTGAACGCGCCAAGACACAGCACCGCACATGGGCTGTTGTCTCTCGTACTGTCCATGTCGGATCGAGGCGTGGCACATAAGACATGCACAATGTTTAACCAGTCCGTTCTTTCTTCGACTCTCCCTAATTCCTGCTGTGCTCCAGGTCAACTATGACGTCTGTAGTTCGTTTGTTACTGGTCTTCGCTGTGGCATAGGCCCTAAACATTCATCTCATTTATAAGTGGTGCTGTTCTCTGCGGTATCCAATATGTTCCATTCAGATCCTTATCTAGTGTTTGGTATTCCCACCAGAGGGCATGGCATCGCGGTAATATAGCTTCAACAGTAGCGGCCTAATTATACCATTAGGCGTGAAGCTTGTTTTGTGGCATCGTAGCTGTCTTCTACGAGGTAGAGTTGTTAGCCCGGTGGCCAACATCCAGCCACGAGGCCATGAAGTCCATTTAGGCGCACCTCTACCTCATTTCCGAGCCAGATTAGGATCTTTGCTAGGAGGTGCACTATATGAGCACAAGACGGACATTTGCATAACCCACATGTGAAGGCATGCAAGCCACGCTACAGTGTCAAGGTTGCATATCTAGTTCAAAGTTGCAAAAAGAGCCAAACAATGAATGACAATATATCTGTGTTGAACATAATCTTAAATGTTAATCTACATAATCGTTGTCAACGTTTTTTTTATCCATTTGCCATGGCGTTAATAGTAACAAAATGGTAGTGACGTCTTTAATAAAAATATCGGGCAATATCAAACGACTGAAACACTCGAAATCGGAAGCTGGTGTCGATCTTTCATCCAACTCTTCGCGAAGCCGATACTATTATCATTGTTTCATTTTCGCTGGACTCGGAGCTAAGATATATATCTTCCAAATCTCATTAAGTGGCGCCATTGACAGATGTTACTTTGTTTTATGACATATGGGTATTAATAAGTTCTTCTTTCATACATTCATGAAGAAAACCTCCGTATGTAATATATGCAGTTTGATATAAAAACCACCCGCGAGATAGACAGAGAACACATTTCTGCTGCTTCCATTATTAAGGCGTACGACAATTATACAATACCTTGAGTGTTCGTAATCTTTTAAGATATATTAAGACTGTGTCCCTAAACTTAACACGATGTTCATAATATTTTAATAAATATTGTGTATGCTCGGCAAGTTGTGTTTAATAAGTATTGATCACAGTTTGGATGTTCACGAAACATTAAAACTGTGCACTAAACATTCAAAGAGAAGCCATGTAGCTGTATTGCAGACAGGTGCGACTGGGGGACACATTCATGGAAAAGCTATTTGAAGAAGATTGGCATGCCCGAACATGCTCCCGCAAACAAGACCGGAAATGGGAAGCTTAAGCAAAATTCCTGTTAATAATTACAGCCTAAGACGTCAAAATGTGTGTATTAATACGGTACATGCCACATGGCAACTAGAACATTCGGGCATTTATAGACAATGTTGTGTGCATAGTTCTACGTAAAGCCAATCAACGAGAATGCTGATATGTAATTATAGCGTGTATGGAGGAATCGTTTAAACGGGGTTGTCCATAGCGTTGCACAGAACCAGCCACGGGTGGTAATTATTCCCAGAAGATTCACCTAATGAGATGAGTTGAATATGGACCAACTCAGAAAACAAGACAGATAGTCTACACGACATTCACTATATTGGTGACGCCCTGTGTCTAGAATAATATGAATATGTCATCTATAGTCTGAAAATGTGGAACAAATCATATTGCGAAATGTGCGTCGGGTTTATTAAACGTAACTTGGCAGACCGTAAGTCGTAATGGTATATATTCTAGTATAATATGATCAGAGAAGGAACAGTAATCTGTTGTATAATGACGAAGAGTGAAATCTAAGATGGCGCCGGTGGTGATGTGTAATGGCGGATGGCTTCAGCTATAGTAGTCTGCCTTCCACCTCAGCCCGCGAGCGCTGTCATGACAGGATTGGGCCGATGCGGTAGTCGATCATTAGCTTCATTACTTTCACCACTCTACGACAATCACGTTAGGATGAAAAGGTCTCATCACAAAAACAGATACGCAGACAGAAAGGATGTGACGGAGACGAGATGCAAGGGCAAAACGTTGGAGACGGAGAAGGAAAAGATAAGACAGAAAAACGGAAAAGACAGCTATAAAATGTATGATGTGAAACCCTTACTAGCTCTGTCTACGAACTGTGTTGATATAGATGTTCGTATTAATTAAACCCGAACTAGCATATAAACGGCTGAAGCATTTTCGCGGGCTAGTGCGCTTTGTAATAAGGCAACACGATTAAGGCACACATTTACAACTGACGTTTTGGGAAAAAATAAATAAAATTTCTCCTAATTGAGGGAACATCATTAGGCGAGTATTTTTATCGTTGCCACTAACAACGAATCGTGCAGCTGCTGTTGGAGTAAAAAAGTGAAACCGAATCTACATTGACGGCAACGAAAAACCAGAAACTGTCACGTTCACACCCGTGGAGGTCGCCAGCGGTAATTCACTATTGATTCCCGGATAATGATTTGAAGAATGACGCAGGCATTCCCATGTAACAGTGGATAACATTGTCTCTCCTACAATATATTGTGAGAATATAATTCCGGTAAAAATCTATTACCTATAATATAATTATGTATACGTACGACACCGTAGTGATTAAGATATAAAATTATGTATTGTTTTAATGGAAATTAACAGATGTACGAAACGCTTTTCTGTAGAAAATTGATATGAAAAGTGAACAAATCACAATGGTGGCGTACGAATAAACACTCGAAACTTGAATCAAATACGTCGTTTTCGACGCAGTCAATGAAGCAAGGGTAGCTATGAAAATGCTAAAGCGTACACCTTTCGACGTATTCGATGTAAGCATTTTTTTTAATTATGTTTGATTATTCTAAACTGTGAGTGACATTTTCGGTTCCAGAAAATGTTACGATGGGTTTTCTTACAGATACGTATCTAGGCATGGGGAAGCTGGGCCATAAAAGTGTCGACCCAGTTTGTCGCCCGAGTTGATAAATAGTTCTAGGTCAAGGTGGTCTGTAAGAAGCCCCTGCTCCTGCATTCACGCAGGTCATTGCGCAACCGGAGTATAGCAAACACCTGCAGTGTGTCAGCCAAGACAAGCAGGATATGATATTGCAAGTGCGTAAACATGTAGAGCTACGTTATTACATGTGTAGTGGAGGATCCAGTATTTGCGACTGCTCAAAGCTCGATGTAATTCACACCTCCTCCATCCCCGGTAAACTTGCTCATAGGAACACGATCTCGACTTTTCTGGGGAAACTATTGGCACGGAATAACTGCGTGAAATATATTCACACACATACACACACATATACACAAAAATGAAGTTGCAAAAAACCGACACACGCACGCATGCACGCACACACACACGCACACGCACACGCACACGCACACGCACACAAAATACACACGCGCACACATGCACAACCATATACACACATAAATACACACACTGACACACTGACACACACGCACGCACGCACGCACGCACGCACGCACGCACGCACACACACACACACACACACACACACACACACACACACATACATCACACAAACAGACGCGTGCGTACACACGAGCGTACATAGAAAGGTCAAATCGTTATAATTGTCTTCGAACATGTCCCATAATGGGTGACAGAAGTGATTACCAACACGTCCTGACGCGTTAACAATGAGACGGGGATGAACAAATGCAGCAGCTCGACCGATACGACCTGAAGAGGCTGGCCAAACACACTGTGAGAAAGCGGAGGCGTAAATCTCCACTTATCCGCTGTCAGACTATCAAGCGAGTCGTGTATAACGAGATGACATTAATCGCTCGTGTATTCGTTTCCAGTTTTTTCATTCATTAATTTCCACAGTCGAACAAATACGCTAACGGCTGAAACGTTGGCCAATTCCCAATTCCACCATTCCTGTTGACATATTGTTATCTGAAAATCTTCCCCCAGCCTTTTGTGCATTTGTATTTGTTATTATTTATTATCACACGAATGACATACGTGTTTATCAAATTGGACTGACAAAAATTAATACATTCACTTTAAAGAAGTGAATGTTGTTCTGTCTTCTGTTAGTAATAAAGGTGTCCTTACCAGCGATCTGTTCACCCGTGAGGACGTAGTCTTCCGTCTACGAAACAAACACACAGAATGCGTGAGTACACAGCGTCATGTACCGATGCAATGTGTTATACACGCGTGTAACTGGACTAGCCGTGTAGTTATGATCAGTTACACGTGGAGCTTTCGTTTTCCACGAGTACATAGCCAGCGTAATAGAGAAAGTAGAATAATACAAATTGAAATGAAGTAAGTACACACACACACACACACACACACACACACACACACACACACACACACACACACACACACACACACACACACACACACACACACACACACACACAGACACACACACACACACACACACACACACACACACACACACACACATACACACACACACATAAACACACTCATATATATATATATATATATATATATATATATATATATATATATATATATATATATATATATATATATATATATATATATATATATATATATATATATATATATATATATATGTATGCACGCATGTAGAAATGCATAGCCATTGTAACATCACAACTCTACTAGTTTAACTAATTAAATTAGCACCACATCAAGGAATATAACCGGTCACCTGGGATAAAGGCGAACAGACGATTATTTTTACAATCAGCAATTAGTTTGTTGTCATGCTGTAGAATTGTTTCTTTCAGTGTTGTTGTTGTTGTTGTTGTTGTTGGTGTGTGTGTGTGTGTGTGTGTGTGTGTGCGTGCGTGCGTGCGTGCGTGCGTGCATGCGCGCGCGTGTGTGTGTATCCCCTATTTACAAATATATCACTAACTCGCTTACTACAACCGGTCGTCACCAGTTAAACATTCAACTACGAGAGATGTCTGGCCATATTCCTGCGTATCTTCAAACCTAGTCATCGGTCAGTTCTCGCCTCCTCGTCTGTCACTGCAGCGGTCGACGGCTACGATAATGCCCCGTGGACATGGTCTAACCTGTTTACGCGAATCCGCATAAATGATGTTCTTGGTGGCTGTCTGTTTATCGCCACCGCGGCGTGTGAGCGAGCGTCCAACACCGGCGGTGAGGCCAGGTGACGACACCATATAACACAATTCCGCGGGGAACGGGGAGTCGTTAATGACCAGGTAACAAGAATAACAGTCATAACAGTATACAGGTAGTATTGATCTGCAGGTGAACGGAGGTAACATTTATTGGTGTGTGCTTAGATGTGTCTGTTTGTCTTCAGCTGCTGTTGTTGTAAGTGCTACCGCTGCTGTTGGTGCTGCTGTTGACACACCCATCGTGACATCCTGCTCATTCGTGGCATCCTGTCCATTGTTGTGTCGATGCTATTGTCACTTAAGGCACTCGCAGACCAAGGAATGTCATGTGACTTCTTGGATCGACGCGCATGATCATAAGTATGACTGACAGAAATCAGGGATGATTCTGTAAAGTCTACCCTGGGGATGTGATACGCGGAAAATTACCACCTGTTTTATATTGTATTTATTGTATGGATAGATGGCAGGAATAATACATAACCTGAGAGAAACTGACCATTGTTGATATGCACAGACATTTGGTCAGTGCTTGCTCTACACACTTAATGAGGGACACATTGAATAGACCGTAATGCCGGGGATAGCAGTGTTATTACCAGTGTTTTCCTACAATGGAATATTGGCAGCAGATGTAGGCCTACGGGAGTCGTAAGACGGAGGTGAACAACGCGCCAATAGGTGTGTACAGAACAGTGAATCGATGTATGTTACTATTTAACGAGCTTCTTTGTTTTGTTACAGATGTTGTAGAGAGGTGCTACAGATTTGTTGAGCAGTGAAGACGGAGGGGGTAATCATAAGAAATGGTCTTTAGAGAATGTGGCAACAATGATTGGGCAGTGGTTGGAAATGAATGTGCTAATCACTGATGAAAGCACAGGAGTTGTTAATGATTACAACTGCACGCACGGTGAGCATTCACGGGAACACACCAGACAAAGAGGAGGAACACACGTGCACGGAGTTACATGTGGAGTATAATGAATGGTATATGTTTAACCAATAGAACATAAATATCGGGTCTTCCATCGTGTTAGCAAAAGATGATTTCGCACAAGATATCACAGAATCATGGACAAATAGACACTTTCAGATGCTAGTGACTTTATGGAAACAGTATTGTTTATGTATTATACGTGTAAATTCAGAGTAACATGTAAAACGTAACGACTGAACATTACATATGCGACTGAGGAATATATTGAGCGATATGTTTGCTTGGCTAAAACAAGAAAACACTACACGTCAAAACACACCAGTGAACTTGATAAAAGTTGAATGCCTACGCAAATGATGAGAGACAAGCACACAGAAGTCCTCGTGGCGGACTTCCTCGAGATGTATAACTTAATCACTCAGTCTCAACTCGGGTTCCTAAAAGCTAAATTATGTCGAATCAATATCTTATGTTATTGGATGAAATGACTAATTCGGTGACAAGTGGGTGTATTTTAATATGCTCCCGAAAGATTAAGATAAAATGCTAATTCAAAGCTTCAACATCAAACAAACCAATACGCCAAAAAAAGTTTTACTATCCACCTAGGTTGTTCCTAGGTGGATAGTAAAAGATTGATAGACAGAAAACACGACCGTAATAGTAGAAAATGAGACTTCAAACTAGCTATCAGGCTGTCAGTCTCGAATGGTGTACCACCAACATCTATATTCGGACCTAATTTTTTTTTAATGCAGTCATCTGAATACAATATTTTACAGGACGATCTAAATAAATTATTCTGAACTACACAAGTAAAGTGTGCCCACATAAACAGATACAAGAACGAAAACGAGTTAATATACTATTTAGTATCAACAACTAAAAATGACTTAATTTAACTAGCAATAGCCTGTGTTGATGGTGAAAACAGCCTAATGGGATGTGGAAATTGTTGCTTAAAAATAAATTACAGACCGAATTACAATAGGGACATATAGAACGAAACAGCTAATTATACCCCGATATAACGCATTATAGTTGTGCCTCGTTTAGAATAGCACAATTTCCGTATCATAGGAAGTACTCTACATAGAAAAGCGAGACAAATAATGAAGAGCGATTACGCGTATTCATTAATCGAGAATGTCGTCTATTATAATGTGGTTTGACAGCATAAAACTGCGATACAACTGTGAGACAAAACCGTTTTCTTTTTAATAGTATAGGTGACTACGAAGCAGTATTGGTTACGAAGCTACCCAGGCTGGATGATAATTCCAATTATCAGCGGGCGATAATAATTCAATGGTACAAATCACAAAATTAATTACGGCCAACCACATGGATATCTTAAAACTTCGAGTGGTCATGATGATACGAGCGGGCTGGGCGCAGATGGACAGTCGTTGAACTCACGATAAACCGAAGGCTTTCTAGATTGTCCACGCTCCATCCACGCGCCGGATGGCACTGTCACCAAACAAGGATCTCCACTCTCCTGTCATTTGTATATACGCACACCGATCGTGTGTTTAGCGTGCACGCATACGCGTCTATAGTCTCTGCACTGGCTCGTAATTTGCGTTGCGTTGTACACACGATTACTAATGCGTGCATTCTACACGAACGCGTCCACGTTGGGGGCTACAGTAGCGACTATTAAGCCTGCAAACATGCACAAACACGCATAAACACACTGAACCATATATATGAAGTATATGTCACATAGACCTATTGGGTCTACGCACACCCATTTCGTTCTCTTTGCAATAAACGGTATTGCTTAGCATCATATTCCATTATCAAGGGTTGTGCCTAGGTCCCAAAGTTGTTTCCATTCATTCTTCTGGGGCCTCTGCCTTGGCTGCCTATCCGTTGTCATGCCATTTTAAAGGTCTGTCACATTACCTACCAGACAGTTTCATGTCAGCGACCAGCACATTGACATTCATTGCCTACTCTTGCACAACAACCAGTCCAGCGCCCAGTGTCTCGCCCTGATTTATATTTCGTTCTTAGAATCAATACTCACACTAAAACGTTGGTTTTTTTGTGGCAGTGACGGCTTTTAAAATGTGCTCCCGTCTAGCGTTAGATCAGTTGAAATATTACGTAATTCCACTGCCATATAAAAACTTACCTTTATATTTTAGTTTCTCCAGTTTACCTCCTCGATGTATCCATGCGTTGACAACTCCAAAACGACTTCTCGATTATGAGGTCTGTCAACCATTTTGTTGTGATACATCTCTTAATTTACTTTCCAAAGAGTTATGTGCATAAAGAAGTTATCGAAATATTTTTTTTAATTTTGTTCCTGCGAAGACGTGACCGAATTTATGGATGCGTGCGTGTGCGTACATACGTACCTGCACGTGCGCGTGCGTGTGTGTGTATGTGTCTGCGTGCGTGTGTGTGTGTTTTTTTATACGTCCGTCTTACAACAGCGACAATCACTGGTATATTGTACCACACGTAGATTCACAAACATCCGCGACAAAGACACCCAGTGTCACTGCCACACAGACAACGACTCTCGGCCACTGGTCATCTCGCAGTAGACTCGCCTCATGCTTGATGGCCTCCTCGCTAAGTTCTTCGATAGGTCGACAAACCCGTCCGTAGGTCGTCATAATCCCTCGTCAGGTCGGCGCCCGTCGTCTCTGTTTTGGACAACAATACTCCGCCGTCCCGCACCGTTATCCACCGACTGTAATTCGAGCGCCGTCTGTCGGGCTGTGCAATTCCGGGCGCGCCAAGAAATAATTCTCCGCCGGGCCTGGACGCTCGCAAACTTCAGCTGCCGTCTTGCAGATTTATGCGCGAGTATTAATACGTCGTCGGGCCGTTTCGCGAAATTGTACCACGCCGGCTCACCGCAACAACCGTCGATTATATCGATCTGCACCCGCTAGGAACTCGGCGGCGTTTTTACGTTGTTTCTTATAATCGCCGGTGCGTCTATTGAGCATTCGCTTTGCAACAGTGCCAGGCACCTCGTCGTCAGTTCTGATTTGATGTCGCGCCGCACGGGTCTACAGCAAGGCGGTTGCAAAGATTGGCTTTGGCGTGATTGTCTCGAGCGGGCGTGACGCGGAGGTGAAATTAATGGGCGTCAAAATCTTGTATGCATTAACGTCGTTAATACGCTGTGACCTGAGCGTCGTCTTGACCTCAGCGAGGACTTGTGCGTGTGACCGCGCGAAATGTCGTCATGCACGTGTCGTGCATCATCGGATGAGATCGTGCTGCACGTCGACTACGCACGCGACTAGGCGTTTCCGAAAGTCTGCTACTAAGAATTATGTTATTAAAATCGTGAACTATGTTCTAGTCATATTCCCATGTGTGTTATCTCGCACGCGGCATCCCATGTGTCGAATCCCTCGTGCGTTACACCTTATGTGTCGCCCTATGTGAGTTGTCCCATGTGTTACATGATATGTGCGTTACCCAATGTATGTTATAATTCGTGTGTCTTGGTTAGATCATTAATCGTTCCATATAGATTAGTGTGTTCGACAACGGCAAATTGATAGGCAGCTGTCTATATCGTGACACACGACGAAATGACGACAATACGATGGGTAACTGTCTATATAGTGGAACACAACAATGTGACACCAGGTTACGCAGGTGTATATAGACGGGAACACGACGGAACGACGACACTATGATAGGTAACTGTCTATAGTGGAATAAAACGAAATGACGCCATCACGATAAGCAGATGTATATAAAGTAGATCACGCGGCCTTCGAGTGGCCTCACACCCGGTCTAGATTACCGCGTGCGTGACTGATGCAGACAAACCTGCTATCACGGCAATTAGTCATGTTTCAGGTGTTCTTAATCATTCGTGTAGAATCAGGCACCGTCCGGCTGTCGGAATCGCGATAAATGCACAGAAAGCCAGAAACATAGTTTCGACAATATGACATCCTTGTCTGACGCCCGCACGCAAGAATCGATTATGTCACACCGAATTACCGTCCACATCGATCTAACCTGTCAGGCCACCGCGCCAAATTGGAACACGAGCCCGAAGCAGGTGCCCGCATAGCGTGCAATATCGCCCAGTCACCGGCAACCCGGCGTCAAACTCTATATGTCAAAACGACTTTGGGAAAACGCCAGTTATATGTTCAAAATTATGTGCCGGATGTAATAGGACAGGTGTCGATGGTGTTGCGAGAGTTACGTAACTTTATGATTACTGTGAAATTGTGAATATTGGACTAAACGATATGATCAGAAGACGGTAGTGTACAGCGTAAATGTGAACTCACCATGACTCAAACGGTGTCTTTATCTCGCTTTCGTGAAATTCACAGCGGCGATTTCGAGATGTTCAAACTCCGATCTTGACCAGGTCATCGCCGCAACACTAGACAGAAGTTTGATTTAGTCACCTGGACCGCCTTGTTCACTCCGGTTGATTGATCTCCGAAAGTGTGATTCCCCTTTTAAAAATAGCGACACACAATGATTGATGATGTGTATGTTCCGGCGTGCGTGCGCCACTGTAGTCGAGTCCAACGAGTACTACACTGGAGGCGCCCTGCCCAGTCGCGCGACTGAATTATCCGGGATCTCGTTTCCCTATTTAGGACGGGCGAGACGCAGCAACGATCGAGTCTGATCCAGCCGCAATGCGTCAACTGGCGGAGGTGCTCAGCGGCCGATGACGCCGCCGTGATTTGGCTCTCGTCGCATATCCCGCCGCGCTGTGTACTCGGTTCCCCGATAGACCCACCGCCGAGATTGAGATGCTGTGCGCAGCCACTGTACTCGAGCTACAAGTGAGTCTGCCTTCATCGCTCGCCGACCACGTCCTCCATCGGCGCTGTCAAGACGTCGACGGATCGATAATGACGTCTTCGTTGTACACCTGACGTGCCCCCGTTACGGTCACGGCGGCCAAATCAGTGTCAATCTGTCCCCGACATGACATGTCATCGCCACTGACAGATCATTGCCGCTGGTCAACGCACAGCGCCAGCAGCACGCCGCTTGTAATCCGGGCGTGGCGGCCATGTCAGAGGTGGTCTCCTGTAGTGGTCAAGTGTCGTTAGACTATAATGTCAATGCAAGTGATTTCGGTGTAGCGTGCAAGTGTCATCCGTGTGATGTCAGAGTAGCGTTGTGTGTCTACCGTGTGATTTCCCGTGTGATCTCAGTGTATTGTATATTTGTCAGACGTGATTTCATTGTGTCGTGCAATATGTGTGTGCGTGCGTGCGTGCGTGCGTGTGTGCGTGCGTGGGTGCGTGCAAGTGCCTTTGGGGTGGTGGAAGTCTCTTCCGTGTGTTCAATGTGTGTGTTCCATTTGATCTCAGTGTTGCGCGTGTAAGTGTAATTTATGTGATCTCAGCGTGTCAGCGTGTTGCGTGCAACTGACTTACCGTGATCTTCCTGTAATGTTCAAAAGACTTGTTGAATGTGTTAATGATCAGGATTGTTTTGAACAACCCTTACGCAAGTACACAACAGTGGCGGATCACGTGCAGATGATGGTTTGTGATACACCTCTACTTCCCTTAGGTTTGAGATCATTTGACGGGAATTTTTATTATAATTAGATATTGCTAAAATCGCACGAAATGCTTGCAACGTTATCTGTATTCGAGTATCGGGAATGTGACTGCTCGCGATAAACCTTAATATTAGTTCTATCAGGAGATCGATATGTAGCAGGGATGTGAACGTTTCAATACAGTCAGCAAACTGTTTACAACGGCAAGACAGACAACACGAATTCCGAGTAAACAAAGTCATTCACACTCGCTGGATCTGCAAGAAATGACTTAATACGCCTGATACTGCGTCGAGGCGACGTTGTAATATTTGCCAGCCGGAGACACTCGGCTTGACTGATGGTCACAATGCAGCCGTCAACGTGGTTGATGCAACCCGTTAAGTGATATGACTCGAATCCACACATTTGTGGAAGCAAGTCATTCCACCAGTTGGATATATTCGTGGGTTACGACTTTACTTGGAATTAAAATAAATGATTCGCTACTTCATTTGGACTACGAAATCATGTAGACTTGATATTTTACTTGTTTTCAGAATGAGATCCTTTCTCGCGTGTAATCAGAAATATGTTTTTCGTCTGCTATCCATAGCCACAAGTTGCTAACTTTTATGAACCGATATGGTTCGTAATTTCGTATCACTCATACAGGTAATAAACAATGGCTTTAATAAATTGTAGTTTTTTCATTGGTACTTTATTGAATAAAAATGACAAGGAACTTGATTTGCAGGTCATTGACGTAAGACGTGACTGTTTGAGACTTTGAGACAACGAGTCTAACGAATTCGATAACAACAGAGTGAGACAGAACAATGCCCCTTAAGATTCTCGCAGTATCTCGCGGTAGATGTTAATGTATCCTGGACTTACAACTCTGAAAACTCGTCGGACACTAATGATCATTTCTGCAGACAAGGAAGAATGTCGTTACAATTACGTTATTACTGAAACAAAATAACATACAAATGTCTCTCACACACACACGCACACGCACACGCACACGCACACGCACACGCACACGCACACGCACACGCACACGCACACGCACACGCACACGCACACGCACACGCACACGCACACGCACACGCACACGCACACGCACACGCACACGCACACGCACACGCACACGCACACGCACACGCACAGGCACACGCACACACACACACACACACACAAACACACACACACACACACACACACACTCACACACGCACACGCACACGCACACGCACACGCACACGCACACGCACACGCACACGCACACGCACACGCACACGCACA
This sequence comes from Oasisia sp. SBJ-2009, assembly GCA_964017155.1. Classification (NCBI taxonomy): domain Eukaryota; kingdom Metazoa; phylum Annelida; class Polychaeta; order Sabellida; family Siboglinidae; genus Oasisia; species Oasisia sp. SBJ-2009. The sequence goes on from OZ024858.1 coordinate 7,659,676, forward strand.
CAAACACAAACACAAACACAAACACAAACACAAACACAAACACAAACACAAACACAAACACAAACACAAACACAAACACAAACACAAACACAAACACAAACACAAACACACACACACACACACAAACACACACACACACACACACACACACACACACTCACACTGGTGTAATCTATGTCAACAAGATAAGACCTTTACATCAGTTCAATGGATATTGTTTTTGACGTAATCTACCTGACCCAGCTAAATACATATATTTTATCTTAAGATAGCGCGTTGTTAATTGGCAAATTTTATAAGACTATTTCAGGGAAATCTAATCTTTTACGGAAGCATTCGCACAGCGACCACTGACCAGCTGCGTCACCGCTGTGGGCCAAGTCGCTGAAGAGAGCCACGAAAGTAGCGTTGATCGGCAGGATCAGATTGTGTTTCGGTTTCAACACTTTATTTCTTCTTTATCGTATGTAGCAAACGTAATTCACGCGTACTGCAGTTGCAAAAACAAAAAACACTTGTGTATTAATATATCTAAGAGTCATATCCACTGTTCAAATATATATGTGTTTAAACAAGCGGGTGTCTCACCATTTGTATTTGAAAACAGTCAGAACTGGACTCGATGGTCTAGCTGCCTCACTTGGACGGTCCAGTGTACAACTTATACTAGACACATCGCGGTGGAGGTTAAGATCGCCAGCAACAGGCGCCGGACTCGACTGTGATGAAGATATGTTGACCTCAGACATCTACCAGTAAAATGCTGCCCACAGCTGTGTTTCCTAAATATATCTCTCGTACTGGGCCAAGGAAGCAGAAATATTTTCGCAGCAGATTTACGGAATGTTAATATTCACGAGCTACCATGGGCAGTGACACTCATTGTGGGTCGAGGCTGATTGGTTTGATGTGAATATTTACGAGCACTCAACGTTGATTACGTTATAATATGCAAATATCTATATTATTCTGATTATATTTGATAGTTCGCTAATAAGTGTCCGTGAATATAATCACACGCTGCGCAGTTATAACAGTATATATTGTCAGTGTTTATTATCTCACTGCGTATTATTAAGCAATAACTGCAGTCACCATCGTGTTCATTAGTGAAGGTCGTCACACCTCAATAGACTCACATTACTACCGAGCCAGTGGATGCCTTTGCCAAAAATATAAGTCTATAAATATCTGAAATGTACATAATGTTATAGAATTCTTTAAAATGGTTATCGCCACATCAGTTATATTATATGTGTGTGTATATATATACATATATATATATATATATATATATATATATATATATATATATATATATATATATATATATATGTGTGTGTGTGTATATATACCTATATATATATATATATATATATATATATATATATATATATATATATACATATATATATATATATATATATATATATATATATATATATATATATATATATATATCGTATATATATATATATATATATATATATATATATATATATATATATATATATACATATATATATATATATATATATATATATATATATATATATCGTATATATATATATATATATCGGCTACCTTTTGTGTGTCTTATATTTTCCTAAATGATAGTTGTTCTGTATGTTAGTATTTACAACAACTCCTGTGAGAAGGTCCAACCGTTACATTCTGTAGTTACGCGTTCTTGTGGACATATAGGATTTTTTCGGTACGACGAATGCAATTGCATTTAAATGTCTATTTATATTCTTGTATGTTTGAAACACCGAACATGTCTCGATAAGAAAGCGCTACTTGGCAAAGACTATTTAAGGGTGTGCCGAAAATAACCCCGAAATAAAACATCCGTAATTTTCTCTGTCCCCGTTTCAGACTGTTCTGTGGTAAACCTAATAGTTGCCGCTAGATCGATATTCCCTTTTATTAAAACTAGATATTGATGTAGTACGATTTGATGAAGAGCAATTTCCAATACCAGCCGACCGCCAGCTAATGAATTTGGTTTTCATCTGATAGTCAATACATTTTGTGAATTGTCCTACAACTCACGATGTCTTAAGATGGCACATTACCGACGTAGCCTAAAATACCGGAAATTATTAAACAGAAGCGATTTTATTTCAATAGTCACTATTGCCTATAAGGCGCGGAGGTACACCGATATTCTTTGAAATTATATTTCTCTTACCTCTGCCCTTAGGTGTATCATAAATATCTGATCACCATATTTAATTTCGACAAGAGTCTATCAAATGAAAGCTTCTCTTGTGTGTGTGCATGTGGCCTTATTAGGTTTCGTCTTCTTCCACTTTATTCCCGTGCCGGACGGCAGCAACATCACTACTTGGATCGTCCGCCATAATCCTCCTCAGTGCAACACTTTCAGTAGGTGGATTATTGAAGATGATTGACACCGTGTCAGTGTGTATGACAACAAGTCCCTTCAGTGGTCTCCTGCTAACAACCTATATATATATATATATATAGTGTGTGGACTTGGATTGTGTTCATGACATATTTACATTCTCTGCACTGCAAGGCCGCTGGTTGCCCAGAAGTAGTGTTACATCAATCGAAGTCAAAATCTAGCTTTTGTCAGCAATAAAAGTTGTTGGCAATAAATTAGTTAGTTAAGAGCGAAACCTGAAACCAGTGTTTAGAATATTAGATGCATACAGCATTTCCTTGGGTATATTTGTCATGTCAGAATCAGTATTAGAACTCAGAACGTTCTGATCCCATTGACGGCCAACAAAAGTTGTTTTATCGTCGAACAAGCGCCGCGTATTAATCCGCAAGTGCAAATTACCAATTCGCAATTGCGAATTAAAATTATTTGCTCAGCGCTGTTGTACGTATGTACACCAATTTATTAGTTTGGAAATTAAAACCATTGGCGACATCAATATTTCCACTTACTTGTTTTGGTCCTTTCTCTGTCAGTTAATGCAATCAATCTTATCCACAGAGTATTGCTTTAATTGGTGCAATTTGTTATGCATTATCCCGTTACATAAATAGTTAATCAAATGTATTACGGTGTTTAGAGGTAAGCAGCACGTGATAATTCCCAGTTAGCTGTTTCACTTTAATGTGTCTCTCCGAGAAACTATTTATACGCGGTCTGTGTTTGTCGCGGAGAAGTATCATCGATATGCGCGTCTGTTCGTGCGACCTAACTCGATTAAGCTGAAAAACCAATTAATATTAATGACTGTCAGCATGCCAAGACTCGGCTGGAAAATAATTTTGCAGCCGGCTATGTATGGCTCAGATTACCACTGCGCTAACAAACAATTTCCGAGACCGAGTTGTGTAACGCCTCGAAACCTGGACTCTGAAATCTATCCACGATTCTGTTTTACCAGTATGGTCTTTGCTGGAAATTGCTTTGCAGCATCGATTGGACAATGTCCAGAACACACGTTTTTATGTAATATTATAAATGAAATAATAATAACTGATTATTTACTGCGGTAAGACCATCGCAAATAATTATGCTGTTTTAAGTGATCGACGTTAGCATGCGATAGAGTTTTGGAGTCCCTGTGTTTGAATCAATGACACAACTTTTCGAGGTGTATTCGAGATCGTCTTTATCGTTGTCCGCTTTGAGACGTCTTCCAGAATTCCCACGACTCATTTCTGGCCACCAAAACGTGCCTTTACCGATAACCTTTATCCACCAATTTCACCCTGATGCTAGCAGATTAGAGTAGGCGTATACGATATTAGGTTTAAAGTAATTTCACGCTTCCTACTTCGCGTGTCTCGATTAGTAACTCTGAGTTAGTCAATATTAAGCAAATATTTGCGTTAGCTCGAACGAATTGTGAAATCAAAGTTCAAATACCGCGAAAACAGAACAGAAGATATATTTGTGAACATGCATAGGCTAAGAGGAATGCAGAACTGCCTGATCATGAAAATATGCGTGTGATCTAGTTACCCAACATGACACTGTAGTTTGTCAACAATATACTAACCTTTAGTTATTAACTATTACTCTCAGCGCTATATATATATTTACTTCTTACAATGTGAACACTATTGAACACAGCTTGTGCTTTGGATTTTAGTGGATAAATAAAGTGTATTATTGTTATATGCAGACGCATATGAATATATCGATACGTGCATGAAAATTATGATCCTGTTTATATCACTAGTTTTTTTAATGTTAAATATGCGTGTGATTCATAAGTTGGTGCGTGAGGGCGTGAGATAGATGCTAAATGCATTAATGTCGTTCCACATGCGTGAGACCTGGCAGCTTTGGACTGACTCATGCATTAGCATTCTTCGTGATTCATTTTTGTTCTGTTTTGTTTTAAGCGTCTACACTTAGCTGCTTTTCCACATGTAAAGTCCCTTATGAGCAATTTTCAATTGCCCTTTTTTGAATGCACTAATGACGCATTATCCATCCTTCGAGAATCGAACAATACGTAAAAACAAACATTCCTCAAGCAATACTAATAATTTTGCACAACATGGCAGCTACTTCCGGTGATCGGCACGGCGCGTGTGAATGATTACCACCGGCGGGAGCAGCGAGTACGAGCGAGTATTGAACGGAGACAATACGAAGAACACGTCGATTCACGCGCCTTGTCTACGCGTCAATTCATGCGCCTTGTCTACGCGTCGACACCTTACGCAAGACCAACGGCAGTCGACGCTAAACACTACTGACAGGGACGTCGACCATCTGGGACCTCCGCAAGGTGACCGCGCTAACGGTGTCACAACTGTCGCAGTGCAACGACGTAAAAGTCTAGACTTCTCATTGCGACAATCACGCGCGCGACAGGCGAAATAAGCGAGAACGCCTTTTCATCAGCACAACATGAAGAGGATAGTTACAGCGGTGGTTTATCGATCGTAGACCGGAAGTGTTGTTTTTCTGTTCTTTGATGTTTTTTCTCCGTCTCCGCTCATTCTGTCGCGCGCTCTCGCTCAGTCAACTAAGTGTTCAGCCGTGCATCTGTCGCCAGTCACCTACAGCTTTTGCATATCACCGTGAGGCTCTGAGATGCCGATGTACCACACTCCCACGCGGCGTGCCCTTTCAGCACCTTCCAAATTGTCATGTCCTGCACGAGTCCCTCTACGTTGCTCCAGTAATTCGCTCATGCTTGTTTTCAACGTCTACCAGAGTCCAAGTCTTCCTGAATACTTCCCCACTTGCTTGCTTTCCCGATCCAACCAACGTATTTTCCACGGGTGAAGTGTCTTTCAACGTTCGAAGTGACCGGAACGTGGCATTTCTGTGGGCATTAAACAAATTGGTGGCAGTTACTTGGTAAATGTCTTACTTCGGCAAGTTCCGATATTTGACTAATGACATAGAGGTCTTTCCATTAACTTGTGCTTTGTATTAAGCGGTTTCTTATGGTGACATTGATTGTGTTCAACCAAGACAATGGTGGTCAAAGAAGACAAATTATATTGTGTCAACATTCATTATTGCAGTCGATTATTATTATTATTATTATTATTATACGGCACATCTACATTTTATTAATCTTGCCACTTGCGTAATACAGGCGCGCATCTGCATACTCACACACTTACACCCACACGCACGCACCCACACACACACACACACACACATACACACACACACACGCGCGCACGCGCACGCACACGCGCACGCACGCACGCACGCACACACACACACACACACATACACACACACCTCTTGCTCGTAACTCCGTGCGGCACATGTAGTGTGTCACGCCTTCTACGATTAGGTGACGCGATAACCACGCGCCAACCTACCGTCACCGTCCTCGTGACAAGTCTAATTATTTATGAAAGAAGAATGCGTGGTTCACCTTAGTGTCCGTTCTTCGATAAACTCAACGAACTGTCAAGTTAGCATGCGTTAATAATAAAAAGGATGGTGTGAATTACTTAATAGTACGAGATTGCAAAAGAAAGCGATACTTAATGTTATGTAAATGAATAAGAAGAATATGTCGTCTCTAATAATGTTTGCATGTGTGAGCGCGTGTGTGTAGCATGTATGCGTGTTTGAGACTTAATGAGAGTGTTGCGTATGTCCGTGTTAGTAGATGTAACTGGTGGTGCACGTTGAGCCTACAATAATTGACCCAAGATGGGATCCTCCACACCTGTTTATCCTGTTATAACACTATTGCTGCTGCTACTACAACACATCCCATAGCCATTAGCGATTCCGTTACTGATGCCGCCGTCGCCGCCACCGCCGCCGCCGCTACCTGTGCTGCACTGAAGCGGTGTAAGCCTTACGTATATTTTGAAACAAGGGGGTTACTTTTCTATATAAACTCCAATATATCCAATAAACAAGTGTTTTGAGTATTATACAAATTTATTTGGTTTACCTATGATATTAGTCTGCACCAATTGTTAAGTACCAAACGTTCTATTAAATAAAGCCATTTTTTGATATCGCCGTTATCAGATATGACTTGTGCATAGCGCAAAGCGTACGTGTTGGATATTCTTCAAAGACCGTCTGCTTGCACAGACATTTGAAGCGTTCTCCCTAAGTCAGCCAAGACTGCGAAAATCGCGCACCAGACAGTAGTCTACGGTGTCCGTGGATCAAGTTGCGACATCAAACGTCGACCATTAGTGGCTCCAGTCGCCTCACTGCGGCCGTAGGTAGAAAGGAAACAAGACCCGGGCTACCCGAGCCTGCGACCTGACATCCTGCGTCGTCGTCACAGATGCTTTGAGTCTGCGCCGCCCACAGACGCCGTCACATCGCCGCGGCTCCGTTAATCGATGTGAGAAACGGAGAAGATTTTGCTTAGTGAATCTTATTGGATTACGAGCTTCCCATTTAGAAACTGGTCGAGTTTGTGGACATGCATCACCGCAAGCCAATGATGACACATTCGTCCGCTACACATTGCATGCAGCACGAGCAGGTTATGGTTGAAATCACCCAAAATATTACACCGCATCGCCGGAGACCGAACACACTCCTGGGGGTTTCATTGACTGACGGTAAAAGAGGAGATTTTCCCGTTGAACAGCAGGAGGTTCCCTGCACACTTGACACATTGGTCTTTTTAAACATTCACCGGAAGCTAAATGTTGTGAGTGGATTTATCCCTGGATGCTGTTCCGATGTCCGTTAGTATCACGGTGCATTGTCTTCATAAAATGTCTACCAATAATATCCCATATTATTATTTAACAAATCATGTCACATTAGCATGAATTGTTTAGTTAACCTTGTGTGTGAACTTGGCAAATTGTTTTACTCGTATTTTTCTCAGAAAAAAACAACACCAGATTTGGCCAGATTTATAACGAGGTCTCCTGAAACATTATGTTTGGAATAATACCTGCGTTACTGTGGGAACGAGGAGAAATCGCCTCCACAACCTACTTGAAGTAGAACCGCGCTTTTGTGCTGCCTACAGTATTATACCTACGCCTGCTGTAGTAACTGTAGTTTTGCACCTCTGTACGTTGTTAGGGAGTGAAACAGTACCACCATCTAGCGGATAATATATCAACTGAAGCACAACGTTGTTATGAAAATATAAGAAATACGAACTCCCTACCAATCGATATATCCATATAGAATCATTAAAGGGAAAACAAAGTCAATGTTTGGATCATATGGGATTAACAGAGTTAATAAAAAGTAACAACTTCCAACAACAATCATATTTTTAACGTCAGTGGTTTACCAGGAAAAAAATGTAAAACACATAGACATAGAAAGTCTACAGACTACGCCATTTTAGAAACAAAATGACGTCAGAGAGTCTTCTTGGTCGGCGTGAACTGTGCATGCATATTATTATCTGTTACTTTCTAACCTAACCACGAAAACGACCGCCAACAGCCGCCAAACTTCTCCCCACATTTCTTACATACATATACATACACTACATTACAAAAAAATCACTTGTATTCGTCTAACGAAGAAAATTCACAACAGAAACGCAAATCTTGGCGAACGGCAACTCGACAACTTCGACTACCGTAAACTCGCTATTATAAGTTAGCTTTACACAAAATACCGCTAGATGGCGCGCGAATATTTATTAACCTTACTGCATTCGCACGCGCGAATTAGTTTAATTAATTATAAATAATATAATAATAATTAGCTGCATCACTATGATCTGCAGAAAATGTTAAACGGCAAACTAAGGCAACGCTTTGGTGATATGGGTCTAATAGAGTTGATAACAAATAACAATTTAATATACAAATATATAATTTTATTAGTTTATTTTATATAGCGCCAAATCCACAATTCTCTTCTCTTCTATTCAACATACTGTTATTAAAGTATATGCAATAATAAGAATGCTACCCACAGGTAATATTTAAAAATAAATATTAAAAATACATGTGTCTGCATAATTATCCAAAATTGCCTATTAGTTATAAAAGAAAAAGGAAATTACGTGTTTTTCAATGAAGTCACATTGTTTATTTTATCAATATTTCTATAAACATCCCGCGTGTACTGCGAGCATGCAAGCTTATATTACATAAGCGATGTTTTAACAATAATAACTAAAACAATAACATGTTAATATTACTGTTTTTAAATCCTTCTTTTTCTACCACCATAATATTTCCCATATATTCATATTCCTTTTTACATTTTAGAGATGTATTGTTCCGATAATTAATAAAGTGTCTTGTTCAAAAATAATAATTATTACATATCTGATGGTGGAAATGTCATTCATGAGTAGAACAAATAGCTTCAGTAATATGTTCTTATGCATAATGGTTGTGTATGTGCTGAATGAAAATTATTATACGTCGTACTTATTTTACTACTTTAATTATTTATTACTATTAACCATACTTTTATATTCATTTATTTCAATTGTTGTTATGTAATTTGTATGTTTATTTATGACTGATAGGTCAGATTAGTTAATGATATAGAAACATGTATTTTCATTATTTATTTTTAAATAATATTATCTGTGGGTAGTTTTCTCTTTATTGTATTTTTAATAGCATTATTTTGTGAAGCGCCACAAACAATTATGGATGTGGCGCTACATAAATAAAATATTATATTATAATAAAAACAATTGTTTGTTTATTTAATATAGCGCCACATCCAATTTAAACTTGTTCTTGGCGTTTTACATACATTAAAATGCTAAACAACAAATACACACCAGAAGAAAAAAAACATAAATATACTAGAAACATATATGAACAATTATAAAAATAAAATATCAATATAAAAATAATAAAACTTCTAATTTCCTGCAAATCATAGTGATGATAATAATTAATTATTATTATTATATTATTTATAAGTAATTAAACTATTTCGCGCGTGTGAAGTAAAACAATTAAATATTAGCAGTCAGAAACGTGGCGTCTAGCGGTATTTTGTGTAAAGCTTTTAAAAGCGATTTTACGGTACCGCTGAGCGGCCGAACAAGTTGTACTCGAGGTCTGCGCGTTTTTGTGTGTGAATTTTCTTCGTCAGAGGAATGCAAGAGATTTTATTACATAACGTAGTGTATGCATATGTATGTAAGATATGTGAGGAGAAGTTTGGCGGCTGTTGGTGGTCGTTTTGATGGTTAGGTCAATCAAATCGGGTCGTCTAGGATCCGCGCTGTGTCTGTGCCTGTCCAAACGAATCCACCGAACCACTGTTTCAGTTCTGCTCGATTCATAGGTTAACAAGAAGACATCTTACTGATACTGTCTTTCACTGTACTATTACTATAAGCGTTTGAGGAACAGTGTGGCATATTGATGTCGCGATTTCGTTGTAAACCGACGTAAGGCAACTTTTAGCGTACCGCTTGGCTCTCTGTTATGACAGCTGAACCAGCAGACGACTCTCTGACGTATTACTTTTCCAAACTGCTGGGTTGTGATTGGTTGCAAGATCCAAGATGGGCCGGTTCATGGTGTCGGTGATTTAGCTAGATTTTCCCACTTTAAGACCACTTTCTGAGGTAACCACTAAGGTGAAAAATTGGATTGTAGATGCAAATGATTAGCTAGTGTAAACTCTTTTAGGTGCATAACACTAAACTGTAGCCTTTTTTTTCACTTTAAAGACTGTATTTACTATTTAGACAATGCAGCATGTGTCACATCTTTAAAAACGTTTTTGTTGGTTCGCTGTGTGGCGCCACTGGTCCGGTAACCCTTTTGTCACGTGCGTGTTTTGTGTATCTCCTCAACGCACAACGTAACCATAAACCAATAACTGTAACACCTTGGCCGTTTTGCATATTATACCAACCATGTGTGGAAGTTCCCATTGTTCTTCTGATCGAGACCAGAGATGAGAAAGATATGACGGGTAGAAATATCTCCCTACGGCTACGCCTACGCCTACGCCTACGCCTACGGCTCCGGCTCCGGCTCCGGCTCCGGCTCCGGCTCCGGCTCCGGCTCCGGCTCCGGCTCCGGCTCCGGCTCCGGCTCCGGCTCCGGCTCCGGCTCCGGCTCCGGCTCCGGCTCCGGCTCCGGCTCCGGCTCCGGCTCCGGCTCCGGCTCCGGCTCCGGCTCCGGCTCCGGCTCCGGCTCCGGCTCCGGCTCCGGCTCCGGCTCCGGCTCCGGCTCCGGCTCCGGCTCCGGCTCCGGCTCCGGCTCCGGCTCCGACATGTCCATGCGCCATAGACATTTCTTTTATTGAAAAAGTTGCCTATTGACTGCATACTGCATACTGCATTATACTGTAATTTGATACTTGCGTAAGGTCATGTAGGGTGAACGTTGGATTTGAGTGCTTCGTATAAATGCAAATAAAGTCGGTCGGAGTTATATTCGTCAACACGCAGGGTACTAGTAACTCTAGGCTATGGTGGCGCCACATCGTGGGGTTTGGATAATCGAGGTTATTATTTATTTCGGTGCCGCCAAAGGACACTACGCTTGGTACAACCCACTTTTGCCAGGCCAGGGGGCAAGGGTAGCCTCGGTTACCCAGGCTCCGTGAGGTGGCAGCACTTTTAAGCCCCTCAACTCCGCCTGGGAAAAGAGTGGTTTTTCGAAGCGCCAGGGCGGCCTTACCCCAGTTTAGGGTAGAGACGCTGATTGGCAGAGCTGCCAAGTCTCCCGATTTATCGTGAGATCTCCCGGAAATATAGCAAAATAAACCCAATCTCCCGATCTCCCGCTTTTGATTTGCAATCTCCCGCAAAAGAATCGTTTTGTTGTCTTTTTTCACGCGTATTTTTCGATTTTTATTTGCCGGCGCACCGTTTTGCCAGCTGTGAATCATCTACGGTACACGGAAAGTGCCTAGGGCAGCCGAGCGGAGACTAAACAAGACGCATATAATAGAACTTTTCTGATTGGTCAGATTGGTTTGTTACGTAGTGGGTAGGAATAAGTTTAGCGGCATTTTTCAGACGAGGAAAGTGCTGGAGGTACAATGAGTAAAAAGTCTGAGAAGTGTTTGAAAAAGAGGACATATGATTCCAAGTACAAGAGTGAATGGGCATCTGAGTTTGCTGAAGTTGTAAAAGGGTCTGAGGAGACGAGAAGAAGAGCGCATATAGAAATGGACAGAAATGCAGTTCTGCTTGAACAATTTATTTTGTGACTGCTGTTTATAGCTAAAATCAAATCTTACAATAGCACAACCATGTCCATTTTCATAATAGTGAAAGAATCTTGAAAGTCTCTGTAAACCCCAATAAAAATATAAATTAATTATATCCACACATGAAACTTTAAAATATTGTTATTTAAAATAGAGTTCACTTTCGAAGAGGTGTTAAATATAAGCGAAAAAGGCAGGAAATCACATATTTGGCATTCTCAATTACAACAAAAAATCCGGGGGGCATGCCCCCGGACCCCCTAGCATTCTCGTTTGCTTCGCAACCTCGGGCAAGGCGCTTCGCGTCTTGCATATATTTCTCCATCTTTTGACATACTGTAGGAGGGAGATCTCCCTCATCACACTCAATTCAACTTGGCAGCTCTGGATTGGTCTCAGGCCAACTATGAAATACAATTAAAACAACGATATACTTTTACAAGATAATGATATCGTATGAAAAGTATTCAACATTGAACTTATGTTAACACAAAAGTAAGTAAAAATTCAAGTTTACAGTTGTTTATAAAATATGAACTACGGCACGATTTACCAGTATCCGTGAGGTGGCAGCATTGTCTAGACCCACACGGATAGCATACAAATTAAATAAGGATACCTTTTTTATCAAATAATGTTGTATTATAAAAAAAACATTCAAAATTAAACTTATATTAACACAAAATAAATAGAAATACAAATTTGCAGTTGTTTATAAAAATAGAAATTACGGTATAAAAATAGAAATTACGGCAGGATTAACCAGTGTCCGTTAGGTGGCAGCATTGTATAGATCACGCGGTTAAACAAACAAAAGCCGACTAAGTAACCAGACTGTCTTCTCGGCGTAGTTCCGCAGCCAACCGACAGTCGGTTAAGCGAGACTAGGCCAAGGGAAAATCGTACTGCGAACTGTCATGGTAGTCCGAGTGTCTGATGGCCATCGTGAGAGACGGGGATATACCACCAAATGGATTCCTAGTAGTCTTGCTTAAAAGAACTGCATTGTGCACTTTTTTGTAAATTTCTGGAAGACTAAATGTAGGACTGGTTAAATGGAAATCATATTTCTGCGTAGCGTGATATCGTCTTCCGCGATATGGAAGTGAAGAAGACTATACCATTTATAAAGAAGCACTTAGCCAAGCTACAACTAAAATTATATATTCTAAGAGAAGCTATGAAAAAAATTGCTTTTAATATAAAACATGACAGCAATAGTGTTATGCGTATGTCCGAAGTAAACAGAAAGTTCAGGATAAGGTCGGTCCTCTAGAAAGTAGTGATGGAAACATAATAACAGAGGGATTCTTAATGGTAGAAACCCTAAATGAGGACTTTAGTTCGGTGTTTACCAGGGAAGATATTAGTGTATTACCAGTACCAGAGACTAAGTTCGAAGGGAGAGAGTCAGACTATTTAGAGCAACTATTTATAACCTCAAAAATGGTAGCTAGGAAAATAAGGGATATGAATGATAATAAATCACCTGCAGTGGGTGGGATTCCTCCCAAATTACTATTGGAAATTGTAGAAAAAAATCAGATTACCGCTTGCAACAGTGTTCAGTTTGTCATTATAGGAGGGAGTAGTTCCGTTAGAATGGAAAGAAGCAAGCATCATACCATTATTTTTTTTAAAGTTCGAGAAACAAGTCAGAAAACTATAGACCAGTGAGTTTAACATCGGTAATTTGCAAACTATTAGAAAGACTAATTAAAGATCACTTGGTTGTTGTTTTTTAAACATAACTTGATAAACCCATCTCAACATGGGTTTCTATAAGCGAGGTCATGCTTAACAAATATGTTATGTTGCTTGGAAGATGCCACAAAGTGGGTAGACGAGGGATCACCAGTAGATATAATATACTTCGATTTTAAAAAGCCTTTGTCAATGTGCCACATCAAAGATTACTACTTAAACTAAAGGCCCATGGCATAGGAAATGGCATGATTAACTGGATAGAAAAATGGCTGATTGATAGTAGACAAACAGTAGTAGTTGACGGGGAGGTTTCAAACTGGAAATCGGTTTGGAGTGGATCAGTATTGGGACCTATTTTATTCTTAATATATATCAATGATTTGGATGATGATATAACAAGCAAGGTGTTGACGTTTGCAGACGATACAAAAGTGTTTTTTAAACAAAGCAATTACAATATGATCTGAATAAATTGACCGAATGGTCTGAGAAGTGGCAAATGTTGTTTTAATTTTGGGAAGTGTAAGTGCCTCCACACAGGACATGGGAATGAAGACAAGAGCACAATATACAATGGGTGGTACTGTACTAAATATTACCGTAAAGGAAAAAGACTTTAACTATTAGTGCTGAGATGATGACGCCAGAGCAGTGTAGAATTGCAGCAGAAAAGGGAAACCAAATTCTTGGATTAATTAGGGGAAATATAGTGTACAAAGAAAAAGAACTAATAATATCGCTGTATAAAACAATAGTTATTAAAATATTGCATACAGGCATGGAGGCCATATCGCAAGAAGTACATTAATATGCTAGAAAAGTACTAAGAAGAGCAACCAAAATGATACCAAAAGTCCACTAGAAACCAGGAGATCGAAAGTAGATCAGATAGAAGTGTTTAAATATCGAATGGGTATTAAAATATTGACAGAAATACTTTTTTCTCGGTTAAGGAAGGGATATATTTTAATTTATTTTGAAAATAATATCGATAGGGATTAGCTGTGTTGTATATATATATATATATATATATATATATATATATATATATATATATATATATATATATATATATATATATATATTGTTTGCGCGCAAAAAGAGGAACGAGTCAAACCAAAGGCAACTCGAGATGGCGGTGACCAAGGCCAAAGATGACAAAGTTTGAAAAATGATTTAACATATACCATGGCTCCGTGCTCATCGAAATGGTTGTTCAAACGATTCAGCCCCCCCCCCTTAACATATCATAATCAGAAGCGCAAAGGAATGTCAATGCACGCAGCAACCCTCATTTAATAGAACAAGCATTGAATAACGCTGAAATATTAATTGGTGTAAGTGCCACAAAATGTATTTCAAATAAGAGTGCATCTTCTCCAATAATTGTTTACAGTACTTAGTTATTTTGGACTAAGCGGGGCTGTGAGAACGGCTGTTATAAGATTGCGCTCGGTTATTTGGTAACATGCAGAATTGCCCTATGACAGCAATGTCTGTCACGGGGGGGGGGGGGGGATATAATAATACTCCTCGAGTCACATGCTGAGACGGTCTACCTCGATACTTGTGTAACTAGACAGGAAGAATATTATGCCGTTATTTTGTGGCTAGTCCGATGATTGCTTGCGCTATGATAATCTAGGCTCAACGAAATGCCAGCAAACCACCATCGCGCGCCAGGGGTCGCTGCGGCTGATTACGTCAGTACCAGCTCTTCTCTACCCCTGGCACATCCGTTTCTGAAACTCATAGTTTAACGCCAGCCAATGA
>OZ024858.1:7679730-7689730 GCA_964017155.1 Oasisia sp. SBJ-2009
GAATCTTTGTAGTATATCCTCTCTAATTCTACAAATAAGTACATTGAATTACTTTCTTCCAATTTAGTTAGCCCGATAACTAATCGATATTTTACGTAAAACACAAGTCATTTCCATTAAAGGGAAAGTCACATTATTGCCAATTAATTGTTTTGAAACTGGATGTTTATTTACCATTTGAACGCGGAATATTCCAAATTGCGAACATTGTTCTGAGCTTAATAAAGAAACTAAATACAAATTGGCAGACAGTAAACATTCAACATGCGTGTTGTTGTCATAAGAAGGTAATGGTAAATTGAAAAAACTTAGGAGTAGGCACCTGAGGCTGTTTCGTTCACCAGACGCACCCTGTGGAACGGATGTTCCTTTCACAAATCACACTCCCTCAGAGTGTCGAACGTGACCCTAATCAGACCACTTGTGAAGTTCTATGTAACAGAAGTAGAGATCGGATTAGGTCACGTGTGTGCGTTCAAGTGTACGTGACAGAAGGATGCAAAAATTAACCAAATGGGCAGCTATCTGACTACCACACGCGTTCAGTTTAGTTCCAATGGCTCGGCACTAACCACCAGGACGCACTGGATTGGCAACGAAGCCCTTTGCGAACTAAACTGAACCGCAGAACTTGCGTGGAAATCACCAAGAAACATCGACGGCCAACGATTGGTCAATCACGCGTGGGTTTACGCCGCACCACCTGTGGACTAGAATAACATTGGTCGGTCGAGTTATTAATGCAGCGTACGCTGTTGCAGTGGGATGTTATTCCGTGTGGCTGCCTGAAATAACACCCAGACGATTGTGCTCAATAGTAGACCATTTCATAGTTGCGTCGACATAAGACCCAACTTGAATTAATTTCACTTGCATAACGCGCCAAGAATGATGTTGTCTACATTTATGTTATCAGTTTTACGTCATCAGACGACCCGCTTCTGTCTGTCGATACACTAACAGCGACAGACAACGCTAAAGTCAGGCTGCCCTGGAATGTAGACAAATTGCTGTTATGTAGAGCGTTGCAAAAGGAAGATAAATCCAGGCGCCGTCAGATATAGAACAGACCCAATTAGTTCCCGTCGCAGTGCAATTAAAAAAATCCTGAAACTGGTGTATGGGGAAATTCATATTTAACAAGATTGAACAAGAATCATCTATAGAGATGGCAGGTGGACAATGGAGTCATTTGGTTTATCGAGAGTCCAACCTATCTATCTAAGTGTATCCCGCCTTTCTGAGATATATGTCGATTTTATTTGTAGACAAGTAAACACTACTCGCACCTACACAATTAGCAGATAATCTGTTCCATTCTTTTACCGTTTTTTGTGAAAATTATAACTTTTTTTAATATCTAGTCTACACTGCTCCTTTGCTAATGTAATGTCATGTCCTCTAGTACTTTTATCTTCCTTAACCTAGAAATAATAATCCTATCAATATTTTCATATCCATTCAATATTTTTAACACTTCTATCTGTTCTCCTCTAAATCTCCTGGTTTCTAGTGATGTTCAACAACATTCTTCTAAACGCATTTCATAGCTAATATCCTTTAGTTGTTGTATCATTTTGTTGCTCTCCTTTGTACTCTTTCTAGCATATCCATATCCTTCCGATATAGCCTGTCTGTATACAATATTCTAAATGAGGCCTAACTATTGCACCGATGTTTAAGGCCTATCTTATGTACACATTACGTTTCACTTAACTTTCCTTGTAATCCTCGTCTAATTGAAATAGTGTTTGAAATGTGAATTGAAAGGACCGATTGTGTATACAGCACACACGGGCATTTAGGTTTGAGACTGATTTGGTGGTATGTGAAAATGATTCGTTGAAAGTGGGAGATTGGATTGGTAGTAGGTGAGAGATTGGATTGGCAGGAAATGAGAGATTGGATTGGTAGAAGGTGATAGATGGGATTGGTAGTAGGTGGGAGATGGGATTGGTTGGAAGTGAGAGATTGGGTTGGTAGGTGACAGATTGGATTGATGACAGAGGTGAGATATTTGAGTATTGTGTGACGTGACAGACTTCATCGTTGAGAGATCAGAATTGATTTGTAGGAGATCAGAGATTGGATTCTTGCTAAGTAAACTCACAGAAACGACGAGAGAATATATAAAAAACAGATAGCGGATGGAAGATTGCCCGTAAAACAGTTGGGCGATGGGAGGTTGGCCCATAAAGCCAGTGGGACTAGGGAATTCGCCCTTCCCCAGTAGAAGGGTGCTCCAATGGTAAATCAAGGATGATGGGGTGGGACCAACATTTTTGAGCATGTAAAAGCGTGATTTGCACTGTAGTCGCGCAGCACTCAATATAAAAACTATTTACAAAGCCGAAGGAGGTGTACCTGGCCTTAATGCTCCCCCTAAATATACTACAAGGTGGTTTTCGTGTAAGTAAGTAATTTATTTCAAACCACAGCAATTAAGAATCACACAATCCGTTATTCTAAATACAACATTTTCGGCATATAAACAAGTAACCATAAGTGGTGATGGAAAGGGGGTTAACATAAGTGCAATACTTACATATTCTACGTTTCTATATTTGGTGATGCTTCCGAGCAAGGTATTCCAACGCTTACTCCGTAAACAGAAATACACATTGATTGTTTATGGTACGCACATGTCATGTGGGAGGAAACACTTCACCCAAGCACGGGTGGTAGATTGGAATTTGATGCTCGGAACAGGTGTGAGATGGGAGGTTCAGACCTCCAACAGTGCACGCGTGTACTTGTGTGTTCTCTGTTGTACACGCGTGTACTTGTGTGTTCTCTGCTGTACACGCGTGTACTTGTGTGTTCTCTACTGTACACGCGTGTACTTGTGTGTTCTCAGCTGTACACGCGTGTACTTGTGTGTTTTTTGTTGTACACGCGTGTACTTGTGTGTTCTCTGTTGTGCACGCGTGTACTTGTGTGTTCTCTGTTGTGCACGCGTGTACTTGTGTGTTCTCAGCTGTACACGCGTGTACTTGTGTGTTCTCTGCTTCATTGTCCCGTGCCGGTTTCAGCCGCGGACGAAGCCTTCAACTCGTTCGACAAGCGGGATGAGGGCCGTATCCGGGTGAATGACATCAGCGGCACGATGCGCAAGCTGGGCCACAACATCAAGCCCGACTTCCTGGAGAAGATGGAGGACTACATCGACACGGACGGTGAGAAAGTCCAACTGGATGGGACCAGTTGCACGTTTGGCATACTTATAATAATAATAATAATAATGTTATGGTAAATAAAGTGCTTTAATTTTCTTTCGGTGTTAACCGGATAAAAATAGGAATAAATTATAATTAAAAGAAATAATAATAATTAATACATAAAAATGTCTCAGCGGCCATTAATCGGTCTAAGTCGTAATAAATAGGTAACTTTTTAATGCAGCCTTGAACGATATCAAGGTGGTTTTGGACGTCACAGTTGTTGGTAAAGCATTCCGTACTGTCGCAGCTGCGTTGACGAATGCACATTAGGTAGCTTTGTTTCTGGCTCTCACAACGACAAGATAGTTAGCCCCCAATCGAGCAACTAGATGCAGTTGTATCGCCAGCTTGATATTAGAAATTAGATGCAATAGTGTCACTGAGTTGATTTATAAGGTCAACAAGCATTGCGCAGTCCTGTTGTATGACGCAGTAGCACAGAGATCATATCCTCTTGCTGCTATTCCGAAGCATGGGCAGTTTTATTCACTCCACGTTGCTCCAGTTATATTAATAAACACCTGGCTGTAAACAGTGGAAGGAATTTGAAATATTTCCAGAGTAATCGAAGTATGGCTGAATTTTTCCGAGGGCAGTCGAGCCAGATAACAGGCCGCCATTACCGCTTGCGACGCTGCGAGTGGATACCATAAATTACTAATGAGTGGATAGCATAAATTACCTTTAGTTGTTAAATTGTTAACCAGTATTTAATATCACACGTGTACACATACATAATTTGATTGGCAAAATGTGTTTTATATGTTGTTGTATTATGTAAATTTCCCTATCATTTATGCATACGTATTTTAGTCGTGTTATATACGTCTGATTGATACAGACAATGGTGGTATATTGTTATAATAATAATAATAATAATAATAATAATAATAATAGTATTAATAATAATAATAATAATAATAATAATAATAATAATAACAGTAATGATAGTAATAATAGTAATAATAACAGTAATAATAGTAATAATAGTAATAATAATAATAATAATAATAATAATAATAATAATAATAATAATAATAATAATAGTGATAGTGATAGTGATAGTGATAGTGATAGTGATAGTGATAGTGATAGTGATAGTGATAGTGATAGTGATAGTGATAGTGACAATGATAGTGACAATGGCAATGACAATGACAATGACAATGATAAGTACAGTGACGTAGACGTAACCTTGACGACCAGCCCTCTGACGTCACGTCACGCGCGGGTTCACTTGCAGGCACCGGCTACATCGACTTCGAGGAGTTCAAGATGATCCTGGAGCGCAAGATGCAGGACGACGAGGACGAGAAGGAGCTGAAGGAGATGTTCCGCGTGCTCGACAAGGAGAAGAAGGGCGAGGTGGACGTCAAGGAGCTGCGCTGGATCATCAAGAACCTCGGCGACGACCTCTCGGAGGAGGACATCGACGACATGATCGCCGACGTCGACACGGACGGCAGCGGCTGGGTCGACTACGACGGTAGGTGGCGTCACGTCACGTCACGTCACATGACGTCCGCGCATGCGCCATCGAGGGTCGATTTAGTTGCCGCTATGGTTTGTCTGATTAATGGTGCCATATTTGTAGACTTCGAGCTTGGTCAGCGTACACGAAATGTCCATTCGCTATGTTGTCACAAGTTCTTAAGTTATCTTAATTTAGAAAAAAATGTTCTTCATATTTATTGAATAATAATTTTATTATGATGCGTTTATACACGTTAGTTAGCTTTCTGAACTTATACAGCAACTGATTTTGAAATTATCTTATGAATTTACACGCACATAATTTGTCCTGACTTAGAATAAGGGTCTGTATTCGCATGCAATCCATGTCTAAAAATGTGCGATCGTTTTCCAATATTACAACCTGCTTGTACATTGGTAAATCTGATGTGAATCTATATAACCTCGTGAGAGTTATTGCTTTCTTCCTTCTTTAACTTATAACGGCATGCCGCTGACATATCATGTTGTTTGCTGTGTCATTTAACCAACCAGTTTGCCAACTCAATGTCTTTCCCCTGCGTTTGAATTTCAACCAATGCTTCAAAACTTGTGTCCTCGTGACAGCGACAGAAGCTACGCAATTACGCGTGCGCTGAAACGTCCTCAATTCAGCGAGATAATCTACAGAACATTTCATATTTCATAACCTACAGAACATTTCATAACTATTAACACGAACTCAACCATTGAGCACATCAGAAACATAAATTAACAACATATGTGATACGTCAGAAATATCCATATAGTGCGCACCTTGAAACATCTGCCTAATTCTTTGTGTTGATTTTATCAACTGATTGTCTAACTGCTAACAGAAAGAGACACCAGCCTTGTGCTGTGTGTCTCTAATGTGTAAGCGTGTGGCGTGTCCTATCAACTAAATGCAGTGTGGCGTTGCTTAAAGAACGCGTGTTGATATCCAAATATCACCTGGTTGACGCAATTCCATAGCTAACGACAGCAATAAAACATACATAGCGCTTCCGGTCCTGTCCTTTGCATTTCCGGTCTTATTTGACCCAATTAAGATTCCTCCTCCACAAACGATTAACAAACATCACCTCTGTCATCCTTAACGTGATCCTTAACCCACGAAGTTAAAATTATAATAAATATGTACACCTACATTGTATTGTCATAACTATTTCCATTATCATTGACATTGGTCATCCAAACATAGTCTTAGAAAGATGACTGAGCATTTGTTACAACTTCTTGATCTTGAGAAACCAGGTGATAAATGCAATGCAGGTCAGGTAAAGAAGATCATTCCGCAGCCTGTTTTGCCACGGCATGTTTGCATGTGATGTTTAACTTTGTTTGCAGAGTTTAAAAAATTGATGAATGACTGACGGGGATATAGCGGAGATGCTATCGTGTGTCGTCAACTCAGACTCGGTACATTTGCACTTACATTCTGACGGTCTGCGTCACGGCCCGTTACTTGAGGCTAGTCGTAGCACCGAGCAAATTTGTCAAGTGTATATGTAAAGAACGACCTTGTCTGTTCCGTTACCTGTTTTCCGTTTCATCATTTCAAGCCAGCCATCACATAATAGTATTCGATTATTCTTGATATATGGCCAACCTAACACGTATGCACAGTATTAAAGAGAACTGTCACGAACGTGCGACTAGCCCAAATTGCCTCTACTATAGTAGCTGACTGGAATTTTTTGTAATCGATTTCAACGTTTTATGGGCAAAACATCGAAATTACGAAAGTGTTCGGCTTTCTCGATACAACACATTTGCTATAGAACATTGTGTTAATAAATTAGGAACAGACAAGGAGCATGTTAAATTGCCACCACGACACAGTTCTGATTAATGTATCCAACAGCTTAAATCCTCGCCACATTCTTCACCATCTTTCAAAGATGGCTGACATCTACAAATGGCGTGTTACGTTCATAATAGATATTTAGTAAATGTTGGACATGTTAAAAAGAACTGTATTTTTATGAAGAAACTAATCTAAATACTGCATACAATCTAAAGTTACATTAAGTCCGTGGATGTCATCGTTGTGTGTGTTTATTTTAAGATTTTTAATGAATGTGTAACGCAGCATGTTTGACATAATATACATGTTGTCCAACCAACATTTCCTACATCCACAACTGGTATATGCTGCACATACACAATGTCACGTGTTTACGGACTTTGCTAACTTCTGTGCGACCAACCGACGACACCTGATAACGTACGTCTATCTTGATATCATAATTTTCTGTCATTACTTTCGACGTATTAACTCGTGTTCAGTGAGAATATATTACATGATAAATAACGACCAGATACCATACGCACGTGTAGTCGTTGATATTCTGTAAAATAAGAGCCATGCAAAGTTATGCAGACCACCGTTTCATTTGTATTCGTCATTTTCGTTTGCAGAGTTTGCCAAGCTGATGTTGAGCGATTAAATTCGCCAGTTCTCCATCGTCCCTGCACCCGTGAACACACTACTACTTCGTTTGCCAGCCGAGATGAGTTCGTCATTTCCTGTTCGATACTTCCTCGTCTCAACGCACTACACATAGCGAACACTCGGCACATTTCCCCGCCATAATTGATGACGTAATCGATGACGTCGGTATCTACATTTCGACCGTTGGCGACGACGACTTTCGGAAGTGTGTCCGGTATTGGCGAACCAGTGTCGTTGGACGTAGATTGAGATTTTGTTTGCGTGTGGTTTATCTTCTATTTTTCGACTTATTATAAACCAATGCGATTTATGTCAGGTTAAAGGTCGGTTGCTTCTTTTTGTGACTGCATATATTTGCATATTTAAGACGGGTATGCAAATGATGTAGCCACATTGCAGCACCATCAGTACATTGGAGAACCGACCGGAAGGAACAATCGCGCATGGGTACTGCTAGTCTCCGTTGTAAGAAATATTGTGCTGTATAAACATATATATGTGTGTGTTTGTTTGTTTGTTTGTATGTGTCCGTTGTAGTGATTGGTAGAAACGCACTGACGACGGCTGTGTATGTACACGTGATTACTGTTGGTCAGAATAAATTCTGAAAAGATTGCTTAATAGTGTCATTGATTTCTTGTCCATACGCCAGATGTGTGTTGTTGAAGAATTGGTACAATTGCTGGAAGTGATGGAAGAATATACTCCTACCTCCCACAGTACGGATGTTAAAACGTTCAATCCCTCTTGAAGGGATACTCCAGTCAGTGAGAGATTCACAGTATTAACTTATATATGTACAATTTATTGGTTGTGCATAGTAATAGTGCACAACGATCGTTAATAAACAATTAATTGTACCAAACAACATGCTATGAAATTAGTGGATTCAGGGGGTTGCCATCTTGTGGCACAGAACCAGTGATGTAAGCCAAATCGTTTACGTCACTGGCGCATTGTTGGAAAAGGCAATGATAGTGACGTAAGCAAACCGCGACGTACTTGATATGTCATATACCACTGGACAGACGTAAGATGTTCGAACGTGCATGCGCCAGTGACGTAAGCGGTTTACGTCACTGGTCCTATGCCTCAATATGGCAGCGCTTTGCATTCAACATAGCATGTTTTTGGTACAATTATACTATAATTAATTGATTATTAACCATAGTTGCGCACAATTACTATGCACAACCAATATGGAAGTTAATACTGTGAACCTCTCACTGACTGGAGTATCCCTTTAAGGGTAAGAGTTGAACATTCACTTACAGTTTTCTATATAAAACCTAAACATTTGGAATTGGTTTTAAGAAGAAACTCAGACAATGAATCACTGGCAAGATGCATGACACAAATTGACATACTAATGCATGAGAATTCATACCTCTGCAAGACAAAAATAAAGGTGGATAAAGGCAAGCCGCCACGCAGCAAGGTGTCCTAATAACAGAGCAAAGACCCGATACCATCTATAACGTTGTGAGCTTAAACACGGTAGGCTATCGTAAATGTTCCAGAATTCTCAGACATGTCTAGCCTCGATTAACAAAACTACGTGAGGTGGCAGCACTACCTTTCAGCCCATCAATTCCGCCTGGAACATTAATGGCCTTCCATATGACCGACAGGGGGGCCTTACCCATATTAGGGTAGAGACACTGATTGGTTTTCAGGCCGAATTCGAAATAACAAATTAAATAAGGATAGTTTTTTAATGTTGTATTATTAAAATTATTCAAAATTAAAACTTATATTAACGAAATACAAACAAATAGAAATACAAATTTGCATTGGTTTATAAAATTTGAATTACAGTAGGTTACATACGCGATAAATGTGTTCGTTGAAAAATTGGGTTTTCAATGTGCACGTGACTACGTAGCACGTGACTACTTCGCTGAAATATTCAGTCGTCGACGACCAGATTTATCGCTACAGCTGCCTAGGATACGGGATCGACTGTTCGTGTTCATTATAAAATATGTTGATAGTTAACTATAATTATATATTATTGGCATAGTTTTTATTGTAATGTATTCAGATTTGTATACGGGTAAAACGGGAAAACAATAGGCGCTTTATTTAATTACCATGTCCATGATATAATTGTTTTATTTACGTCTTTATTGTGATACACGGATGTTTACACAACATTACTATTTTATTTATTTATTATTGTTTTGTAACATATTTACTATTTATATTTTTGCTTTAGGAAAGTAATATATAAAGCGCTGTGAACGCTATATATAATATATATATAGTTCAATTAATTATGGGGAATCCAAATTTGCCATAATATTTAGTGTATCCAGGTGAAAAGACGAGGTGCAAGTTGGGTATTTATTTATTCTGGTTCATATGTTTAGGCGAAACTATCCTGACATATGACACCCATTAGTGACTGATGTTTATTTTTTGTTCCCTTGGAAGTTTGTTGCTATTCCAAAATGAATCAGACCTTTTACTACATGACGCATATATGTATTTGCATGACACATTTACAATAAAATCATATTTTTCAGTAATACAAACATGGTCATATCACCAGAGGTATAGGTTACAGAACTTAGAAACTTCCCTGGTGTATTCCTTAAATTTGTGTTAACAACTAGTGAAAAAATGAAGTCTTTCTCTGAATGTTACTGATTTTAGAAATTACTTCCATTAATTTAGTTTATACAGTCCTATATAACAGGGATTCCCGTTAGAGGGCACCTCTGCATCAATATATTATATTTATGCCAAAATGCAGATGATTCAGGCTACAAAACATCAGATTTTTTCCTGATTTCTAACGTACATTTATAGAATACACCTGTAGTGT
>OZ024858.1:7702230-7704730 GCA_964017155.1 Oasisia sp. SBJ-2009
AGAGCGAGAGCGAGAGCGAGAGCGAGAGCGATAGCGAGAGCGAGAGCGAGAGCGAGAGCGAGAGCGAGAGCGAGAGCGAGAGCGAGAGCGAGAGCGAGATCGAGAGCGAGAGCGAGAGCGAGAGCGAGAGCGAGAGCGAGAGCGAGAGCGAGAGAGCGAGAGAGCGAGAGAGCGAGAGAGCGAGAGAGCGAGAGAGCGAGAGAGCGAGAGAGCGAGAGAGCGAGAGAGCGAGAGAGCGAGAGAGCGAGAGAGCGAGAGAGCGAGAGAGCGAGAGAGCGAGAGAGAGCGAGAGAGCGAGAGAGCGAGAGAGCGAGAGAGCGAGAGACTAGAGACAGCCTGGGTGCTAGTCCCCGTGAGCTCTGACTGAGCTCCGACCTGACACCGTCACTGCCGTAACTTCGGCTGACGTCGCGGCGAGTGGCGATAAATCAGCGGGAGACGACGACATCGTGACCCGTTATGACGGTCCCAGCGTGCGCCGACTCACACATACCGCTATTGTCGAAAGTCGTTGTCGCCGTACACTAATGTCGCATTGTGTCCCCGGCTCGGCGGACACAGACTCCGGGGACGAGCGGCGGTGACAGTGAGTGACAAGCGTCCGAGTGCCTTGTCCCCGGGCAGCCAGCAGACCCCCGGCCGGTCATTACGGACGCATTGTTACCCGTTAATTGGGGCCGAGTCGCCGGAACAGGTGGATTCTTCGAGTCGAGACGTCGCCGCCGCAGTCTCCGAGGACCGTGGGCAGCGACGACCACCTGCAGCTGCCGACAGCGCCGTAGACGACCGGGCGCGACACGGGTTCATTAACGCCGCCGATATCACCTGTGCTGGGCGCCCGCTGACGCTCACACTGCCGCGGACACACGGCGCGAAGGTGCGCGGCGTAGCGAGGACTAACTCCGTCTACCGTGTGCGGAGACAGTCGACATCGTAATACGTGCTTCCGTGAGCGTGTGATCGTCACCCAATTCATTACAACACACTGTTACAGTAGACGTGTATATTCACACATTCAGGCATTGTTAGTGTAACGACAAGTGTATATTCACACATTCTAAGTTTAACGACACGAACGTATTCTTAAAACCCGCACAGGTTGAGCCAGGGGCTTGTTGCCCCCTATACGTTTAAATTGCATACGTTGTTATAGAATGTGCCCCATTGCGAGCCCCCAAACCATGATGTTTAGTTCATAAGAACGTGAAGATTAAAAAAATGTCAACAGCACATTTGACAGTTCACCAAAAGAATAACCATTATTTTGTCGCTGGTAGTGTTGCTTCGGACAACTGACTCTCAACTGAGTTAACTCGGTTTCGAAAATGTTGGTCACTCCACCTTGGTCCAGTTCACTCATCTGTGTACGGCAGCACCTGTAGGCAGGCAGGCAGGGAGGGAGACATTACATTCACCTAGACTTGCCGTTCCCGTGTTCTCTGAGCGGCTAGTCAACGTCCAGTACTGACGATTTCGCAAATAAGTCGATGGTGTCTTCAACTGCTCGGGCCAGCCGGCACGTGTCAGGAATGAGTACTGCGCTTCGTCGGAACTTTTAAAATTATCTTCCCTTAACACGGACGATTGCTTACACTGTGCGGTGACCGTATCTAGGGTCATCTTGGAGTAAGAGCACGCCGGTCATCGGTGCGTTCTCACAGATGCACATATCTTATTGACCAATCATCATCCTATCGTAGATATGTATACATTCGTTTTGTTATGTCCTGTTCGAAGTCTGAACAGAATGACCTGGCTAGTTCTATTGAGGTAGTAGTAGGCCTATTGCTGTCAATCTTGTTGTTCTGTGACACGCTCGATGACACTTCCTGTCAGGCTCGTGATGACAGACGACCGTAACAACAATAACTTGAATTTGTTTTTGTCTGCCTAAGTATTTCACAGCAGGGAATTCACAGTCGGTGTATTTCACAGGGGGAATTCACATCAAAAGTTCAACTTTTCTTCTCGCACGTCTCAACAGAGCTCTATACGCCTTCCTCGTTATTATTTATTTGAAGCTAGCGACCTGGTGAATATCGCATTGTTTGCCATTCGACACTCGCTCTTTGACATTGCTCGTATACGGCGAGAGAACTTTTTTTGGGACATGTGTTTCGTGTTGTGAAAAACAACTGCCAACAGCGCGCCCCGTTCGCGGTTCTGTGCACAGATTGTCTTGAATTATGCATTGCGTACGGCGTGCACGTGTTGTCAGCGACTGTCGTGGACTTGTTGAACGCAGCCCCGTGCCGAGTGTCGCGTTCGCTTGTGTGTTTTCGTTCTACAACAAAACTTGTGTCGTAACATCATCGTAACTAACTCTGTGAATTTTCAAATTGGAACCACGGCTAAACATATTTATGATATTCCGTCCAGACGTTTCGCAGTTTATGAATAAGTTTAACTACGATCGAGGGAAATGTACTGCAGGAAGTAGCAGCTAGTTTGAGACTAGGTGACAGCGCATAATATAACGAGAGACTAATTCAATGTTATG
>OZ024858.1:7709730-7739422 GCA_964017155.1 Oasisia sp. SBJ-2009
ACGCGCTGTTAGACGTAATTGTGTATGCAAAATTTTCACCGCGAAGCATTTTGATCTAGCGGAAGGTATCTGCGAATACAGGATTGGTAAAGTACATGTTGTCCACTGCAAGACTGTCACTGCTGTCGTGACTGAATAGATGCCCCATCCTTTCTACGACAGAGCGGTTAGCGATTTGACGTGTCGCACATATCATCATCTATCATCTAGTCAGCCGGAGAAAGGAACCCGTGACAATTCTTCGAGATACGTCGTGTCAATCCTGTGTAATGTTTGAGAGTTCAGAAACTGTTTATACAGGATGTAAACGTGCTAGATAACTCGAACGTGGGATCCTCAGTTCCGCTACTCTTGCGTTAGTTGCCAAGTAAGTAGCTCTCTCGGACAAATAACACTGATGCGTGTTGTATGTGCTCGTTTTGGAAGAACTCAGGTACTCACCAATTATTCTATTTTTCCCAGGCTTCAATGTCAGATCACTTCAGTGCGTCTCAGTCAAAAATATACCACATCCCATTGTCCAGATGGTGTGTTGTTGTGGTGACCGAACCGTCACACTTCCTTTTAGAAACCGTTCAGTTAAAATACCTGGCCAACTTACGTAGACGGACACGAAGACAGCAGCACAATTGGTGTCACCCAACGCAAACAACAGTGAGGCGATCTTTTATATAAGCATAAACAAAGTCGGCCTCTCGTATTACTCTGCTAGAGACCGTCACACCGTGTTTAAAGGGAGTGTGTCAGATCCTCTGCCAACTTTCCTTTACAAATGACAATGAAATGCGAACATTGTTCCGAGCTTGACTAAGCAACTAAACATACATTGGTAGGCTGTAAACCTTCAACATGCATGTTGTAAATGTTTATTGATTGATATTAGCACCATATAATAGTAATATTATATGGTGCTGCAAATTACACGAAGATGTAATGTAAGTCAATATAAATATTCAACATAATACACATATACTGATAGAATATAAAATAGTAAAACAAATTTGCTAAATAAATATATAAATACATTGTTTAATTAATAAAAATCAATAATAAACATTTTTTTTTAGTACAAACGTCTGACGTAGACTAAGCAGTTATCTAACAATTGTAAAACTAAACGTGATATGCTTTATACATGTTGTGGTAATAAGAACGTAATATTATATGAACACAATGAACCATTGGCACTGACTCCCTCGCTTTAACAAAATACACTTTATGACGGACTACACAAATAGACGTGAGGACATGCTTCGGGTATTTCAAAACTCCGGCGTTCCATGGACATCGACCTGCCATTGGGCGTAAGCTTTAAACTGGAACACTCACACATAGCACTAACAGGTGACCCGATGACTGTTCCGAGGGCGAGACACGTGGAAGACTTTGGGGACACGTCTGATGATCCGGGTGTTGCAACGTCAGTTTGCCCGAGTGCACTGATCCACGCACGGTCTCCCACAAGTGTCCCGAGCGACTTGCCACTTGCCGTTAGCGGAGATCAGTACGTCGAGTACAGAACACTACAGCAGAGTTGGCGGTGTTCGTCATGGCTGGATGTTGGCCACGTATCCTGGATTTGCGTTGTAATTGTAATGCGTGCAAATATTAGAAGACGATTTGAATTACACTTTCTGATAATCCATAATCATGCGATTATTATAAACTTTAAATATTTGGTACTAAGATGACATCACAATTATTGCACTGTTTATGCCTATAATATTACACTGTTGTTCTAGCGTCTGAGAAACAAGTTGAGTATAGTCAGGAACCATCAATCGATCGGACACAACCAAGCAGGATATATATATATATATATATATATATATATATATATATATATATATATATATATATATATATATATATATATATATATATATATATATATATATATATATATATATATATATATATATATATATACTGTATGTATGTATTATGTATGTATATATATTTATACACACTGTATATATATACACACAGTGTATGTATATATATATATATATATATGTGTGTGTGTGTGTGTATATATATATATATATATATATATATGTATATATATATATATATATATATATATATATATGTGCGTGTGTGTGTGTGTGTGTTTGTGTGTTTGTGCATGTGTGCGTGTGTGCGTGCGTGCGTGCGTGCGTACGTGTGTGTGTGTGACAATGCCCCGACATCAAGTATCCTGGGATGTCGTTACGTTCACTGTGTAGAACACAACTAGAAATTAACCGTCAGCTTATTAATGTAGAGTATAATTCAAACAGTTAGTATTGAAATTCGGTCTATGTGAGGAAAAACAACGATGATACGATATCGGACTTGTTTTCTTTAAAAGTCTTCTTTCCATATAATAGTTTTTATTTTTTTACTTTCGTTATTCGCGATGCCTATAGAAAACACGCTTTACATAGGTAACTTTCAAAAGCATAAAACATCGTTTTATCAACACCGCGTGTACACGTGTTATTCACGTGTTATTTCTGTTCCGGTTTGCCAAAGCGTAGACCAGAGCAGCTTTGTCTTGTTTTGTTCCTACTAAAAATTACGACCCATGTTTGTTTGAACTAGGAACAAGTTCACACACCCGTTATGACGGATTCCTTTTGTGGAAGTTTCCTCAGATGAAATGTGACAGCGATACTTCTTTATACGTTTTGTCTGATTAGTAAGCCTGCATATTTTTTCTGACTGGTTCCAGTCGATAAAAACGAACTCTATCGTGACACGGCAGAGGTTACACAGTTAGTTGACGGATCACATTACGCTTAAGCGCCGACATAACTGTTACTGATTGACCCATCACGCGCTGAAGACAAACAAAACGACTGATATCTCACCTACCAGTGGTGATCAATCGTGGTCAGGACAGCAAATTAACTGTACTTCACAGTATCCATGCGATGGCAAATTTAGCCTGTTACCATTTTAGCACGAATGACCTTTCAGAGTATCTTTATAGCCATGATATGCGTAGTTACCGTAATGCCTATGATTGATAACTAATAAAGTGTTACTAATATTAAACTTTATGACATAAAGCAGACACATCATGAATACGCCTCATTAGAGCACTTTTGTATCGTGTATCAGTGTACACCTGCATACAGGTGAGATCTTACATATTTCCTTACTTACGTACATATCTGCTTACTTATACCTAGTTTTTTTCGAGCCGAGGTGCGACTCACCAGATGTCACACATTAGGGCCTATCTCTGTGTTGAGCGCTTCTTGCTGCGAGTAACCAATATACGTCCAGCAACAGTATAGTTCTTCTCCTTGTCCGCGGCATTGTATTTTAGTCCGTTCCTTTTTGCATTCTCTTCTGCCGTCGTCTGGGTAAAGGTCGTCTTCATTGTTCATTCTAAAGTTCACTCGCGTAATTTTCTCCGTTTCGCATTTATGCTGGGGCACGTGTGTTCTGCTGAGAGCAGAAGCGTAGTGGGTAGAACGTCGGTCTCAGTCGTGAGAACAGGGGCTCGAGTCGAACCTTTGTCGTGTCGTGTCGTGTCGTGTCGTGTCGTGTCGTGTCGTGTCGTGTCGTGTCGTGTCGTGTCGTGTCGTGTCGTGTCGTGTCGTGTCGTGTCGTGTCGTGTCGTGTCGTGTCGTGTCGTGTCGTGTCGTGTCGTGTCGTGTCGTGTCGTGTCGTGTCGTGTCGTGTCGTGTCGTGTCGTGTCGTGTCGTGTCGTGTCGTGTCGTGTCGTGTCGTGTCGTGTCGTGTCGTGTCGTGTCGTGTCGTGTCGTGTCGTGTCGTGTCGTGTCGTGTCGTGTCGTGTCGTGTCGGGCGGGCGGGCGGGCGGGCGGGCGGGCGGGCGGGCGGGCGGGCGGGCGGGCGGGCGGGCGGGCGGGCGGGCGGGCGGGCGGGCGGGCGGGCGGGCGGGCGGGCGGGCGGGCAGACAAGCACGGTTCTATGATGTTTCATCATGCCAACATGTTTAACACAACCTATTATTCATTCAGGAATGTGTAGCTGCTGTATGAAATAATCGTTGTAGTGTATGTGACTTCAAAGTGTACTTTTAATTAAAACCATCTTTAGCGACTGCAGTGAAAAGGAAACTTGAAACTGTTGACCACAACGCGTTCCGATTTCTGCGGAAGGCGTCGGGTGTAAAGGCGGAATGAAATGTATGCGCTGGCTTTTGGTTCCCTCGGGGGAAATGTTTATCATCCCATATTGTCAACATTTTATGGAATATTGGTTATGTCGTTTCCTGTGGAACTGTGAAATCGTTCTGTGTCCCAAATCAGTGAAATGTGACGGTTGTCGCGGAGAATCGCCCGCATTCTACGCACTACCCAGATGGTTTGCTGAATGAACCCGCAAACTCAACCAACCATTCCTACCGTAACAGATGTCACTGCAGTCGAATGTTCCAAACAATTGAACCGTGACAAATTGACTCCAGTTGTCAGAGTCGTTGTTGCCAATCAGTGATACGTGCGAATTCAGCTGTGGCTGTGTACATTTCAAGCCCTTCTGCGAGATTCGAGTTGACCAAGCAATTAATAAACGCATTCATTGCAGGCAAAGGCGCGTTTTAAGCACACCCACTTGTCTGAGGAACTTACCCACAGTAGCCGGTCCCGCACTCAATTATGAGTCGTTGGAGTCAACGTGAAGAAAATGCGATCAAACGTGCCATTAAACACATTACGCATGCTACGACCTCGACAAATCACTGGCACGAGGCAGGAACAAAGACTAACATCGCCGCATGTGTCAGCCGTGCACTGCTCTAGCTGTAGGGCGCAGTGGCTGGTGTAGAGCCAGTTCTCAGGAGAACAACCAGGTATGAATCCTGTGATGTCGTGTCGAACCTTGAACAGGTTCGTTCACTCTACCTTGCTCCAGTTCACTCAGTTGTATGACTGAGTATCTGGCTATAGACAATGGTGGGTTTTCTGTACGAATAGTCTTCGCACATTTATTGTAGTCTGGTGGATACTTCATAGCTCTAAAGCACGCGGACGCACGCACGCACGCACGCACGCACGCACGCACGCACGCACACACACACACACACACACAGTGTGCATTTATTTCCAATAGCTCAGAGACCACACGACCACAAATCATATCAGCTGACAATGGTTTTTGACGAACTTGTAACAATGATGACAACTTGGCTTTCTACGGAAGCTCACAACAGGCGATCGTTCCTTCGTACCTGTTGCCTCTTCAATTTACAATTAATCAGTCTGAAACCATAATGACTTTATACGAAAACGTCACATTGTGAGATCAATCGTTGTAGTATTTTAAAGAAATCACCTTACACCGAACACTAGAACAAATCGATGTGTTTGTGTTCAAGCACCGACGACCATTGATTTCATCATCAGTGCCTTGTCAAGATGGCGCCTGATCAACCGAACAAAAAAGCGATTTTCGTCGTTTGTTATGGAAGCAGATAATCAGAGTCAAACAAGAAGGCCCCTGATCATCACGACCGCAGAACTATTTCCGAGTTAGGCCGACACATAAAGGATATGCAAATTATGTGGTTGAAGTTTACAGAAGAGTGACAATCTACACTCCAACACGCATACATAAAGTTAGGGCGACATTCTACATTAGCTTCATTTTACCTACGAAGACATAGGGCTCCATAGGCATATTGTACTTTGCCTATAATTAAAAGAACTACGATCTGGAACAACGCAAATTCCTCAGGACGACAACCCTGGTCGTGAAGTCGGCGAACAGAATAACCTCAGTTTGCATTTGCGCCGCGTGGTCTTGATCGTTTCCACACGGATCCAGATATTGGACTGCACATGTCTACTCAATAACAGTCATTGGATACTACTTTCTGCAGGTTTCAACATTGTGAAAAACCCAGACAATTAGATTGCCTAGCGCCAAAATGCATTACTACCAGAAACGATTTTTGCATACGTCAAATGTACGTTTTTTTTTATAAGTGTTGATAAGATTCCTCTCTGGCTTGATTTCATGGATGGTCTGGATTTCCTGGATTCTTTAGCTCCTGGCGGACAGATATAGAACAAGCCGCAATACTGCAGCGCCATCTTTTGTAAATGAGTGATTCTACAAGAGCGACATATTGATATATTTTTGAGACGCGCAAGTTGATGCGAACTTGAGCTGCATCTACAACCTGGCTCATGCTATTGCTTAGACGGAATATATGCGTGAACATGTGTTTGGAAGTCTTACGCATGGTTGTTCTTGAAATTTGTGTAGAAAATGTTACGTGTTTGCAAGATTTGGCTAGCTTGCCTGACCGACGACACAACCACTGAAGCAGACACCAGACCAGACCAGTCAGTACCAGGGCAGTGGTTGTGGCCTGTGCAGCCGCCGGGCCTGGTCGGTGTGACGGTGTCGTATTGTCGTCTGCGATGACACCATGACTGAACGGCACGACATACTCGCACACGATCTCCTCAGAGTGTAACTGCTATTTTCCGCTAATGATGGCTAAATGTAAGATAAACATTATTAGATCATTATAATAATAATCATTTGCCGATTTGGAACCAGGTCCAGGGCCAGGCAAACACGTTCAGAATCGTTCAGAATTAGTTATCAAATTGCTGTCACGTCCAGAAATGTTTTTAGAATTTAGTACGTGTACACTGTACTAGTTTGTACACAGACCCACATGCTCAATTCGTTATTGGTCTGAGATTTAGAAACATAATCACATAGCCAACACTGAAGAATATAGAAACTAATTTCCCCTGAACAGTTTAACTGTATGGAATATCCTAGAACATAGTTCTAAGCACCATTAGTTAACAGAAAGAATGCCACACAATTTAAGCCAACTGCTAGGCCCTATTTTAGTAGGGCCTAGGCCATGCACAGATATATTAGTCACTGAAAGCAAAGGATATATACAAATGTGTAGTATTAAAAGTAAAACAAAACAAGCAAGTTTTTGACATACACTCACAGGAAACACACACTATATGACTTCAGTGTACACACCATATCGGTGATGGTGATGTAAACAACCGTAATGTTTCAATTTATCAGACGAAATTGTAACCGTTTACACTAACCACCTCAGGAAACTAAACAGTCAGTGGTGTCTATACAGTGAATGCATTGTGTTTTGTCACCCGGTGATGATTTTGAACACAATGCAGCAGAAACTAAGTGCTTCCTTTTGGCGTGTGAAGTGATCTTGTCTTATGAATATTGTCTGTGTATTTCACTAAAAACAACTTATTTGATGCTTTGTTTGCATGTCATTGATGGAATACATAGTTCTGATTAATAAAAACTTCACATTATGATTCAATAAGGCAGAAACCAAGTGGACCAGTAGACTATCAGCGATGTATTTAAAAAAACAATGCCTCTTGTGAGAATATATTATATATTTATAGGAAAATGTTTGGTTTTTATCAAGATATTATTCAGTATGCCTTTTTTCTCTCGTATACAATTATGATCTTTTATAGATTATAACCTAACTTAGTTTTTATGAAACCCAAACTTTTTTACATCATGGGTGATCTAATGAATGAGGACATGACATTTCCAGTCTACTGTACATGTAGATAAATTACATCCATGATTTATTAAACTGCAACACCTTGTTCCGTTTACAAGGTGGAGATAAGATCATGGTAATTATTTTCTGTCATTCACAAGCCGGCTGCTAGTGGTCCATGAGGCATGTTGCTTGCTGTTGGATTGCCTTGTAATGTGATTTGTAGATATCCTATTTTCACACTTCCACCAATAACCTGAAGGCAATGCTTTTAGGAGCAACAGCATTACCATAAATCTGTCGTACAAATTCAATTTCTGCGTAGCTTTTGGTCATACAGGAGGAATGAAAAAAAAACAATGAAAGCTACCCTGGTACAATTTATTGGAACATCATTGTGATGTCTAGAATTGTTTTTATTGATTCATGGTGTCTTGAATATTAATTATACATTTATTAGTTGTGCTTCCCCAACAAATGCACGAAACCAGACTTAAAATGTCTAAAATCTCAGTTACCACCTCAGTTCACAGCACTGATCATTCATGACATCTCATCAGATATAATTATAGATGCAACATGGAATGTTATTGAATCAAAGTAATGAAATAAGTTATGGCCATGCTCATAATAAATGTGTACGTCTGAACAGAATGTGGACAACAAAACACTTCAACAATTAAAATCCATTAGACGGGCAAAAAATGAAAACTGATGCCGGGCATTCTGGGAAAGGTTATCAAGTGTATAGGACTCCTACGGTTCATGTAACACAGAAGTTTGTTGGTTTTATGTACTGTTGTGTAAACCGTCTGTATGGGAACCCCAGGTGACCATATCACAGAATCTTGTTACGTTTATATTCCAGAAAATGTCTTGTTTAAAATTAAACTTACTCTGTATTAGGTTTGTTCATGTAACGAAAGCAAACAGAATATTATACATGTGATTTTATTGTTGGTGGTGTGGATAGTGTAGTGGTTAGTGCATCGTCCTGGCATGCCGGCTGTTATATTTGATGTAAAAACCTGGCTCTCAACATTGGGGACTGTGTCTCGGGTGAATCGGTAATGTCGGTTCCATCTCAGTTTGGGATGTAAAAGAACCACTGAGGACAACAACCACCCTGGCAGTGACAACCCTCAGTGCCAACATAGAAAGGTCGGCTTGGCGTAAATGTTCTGAAAAAGGTTGGGTAGATCAATGAGACCTTATAAGATATAACATTGTAGCCACTATATTATATTCAGACTAGTCGGTTAATATAACTCTGCCGAATGCTGGAAACAACTAGAAACTAGAATTGTTGCATTAGTGTAACAGGAGTCCTTAAATTGTATTATTACAAAAATGCATGTCCGTAGAGATATCTTGCTGAGCACAATTGAGTATTTTGTATAATTGTATACTTTAAATAACTGTCCATTTTGTGCATACATTATCTTTGAACTTATCATACCTTAATTAAAATGTTCCCATTACAGACCCTGCCATATGTACATAAA
This sequence comes from Oasisia sp. SBJ-2009, assembly GCA_964017155.1. Taxonomy (NCBI): domain Eukaryota; kingdom Metazoa; phylum Annelida; class Polychaeta; order Sabellida; family Siboglinidae; genus Oasisia; species Oasisia sp. SBJ-2009. The sequence goes on from OZ024858.1 coordinate 7,718,725, forward strand.
CTGTTTGTACTACATATATGTGTACCCTGTTAATTTTGCTTGGTATTTTCTCAAAATGGACATAAAACAGACCCAGTGAGTTTTATCACAGGTTTACACAAGTAAATGTCATGTTTCTGTCTAAGTTATGACACTTCTCCGCTACTTCTGCTTCAGGTGCTTACATGGGAGACATTGCTCTGACAGACGATGATATAGTACGGGAAAGAATTTTGCAAAAAACTGGAAAACAATTACGTTACACATCTGCTACACGGCAGGCAGAACATAAGATAGTGCGCATAACTAGTAAAAATGAACAAGTGCCAAAGAGGACTACACACAAACACAGACGACAGAAGACAAAAAAACGCAGGCTTCATCAAAGACGTTTATCAAGGATAAAATGGAGGAAACAAAGGAGGTATGTGGGACATTTTGGCTAATCAGTCAATGGAGGCTACTCATCTGTATAAATGAACACCTGGATATAGTTCTGCTTGTACTTTAGAAAAACCACATGTAAATTACAAACAGAAGTGTGAAGTACTTTAATAAGATGTTATACAGATATAGCTACCAGTGGTACTTAATTCTTGTTCGTAACAGTTGCTAACGGTCAGTATCTAGTGATTCCAAATGTTGGTGTGATGATTTCCTACTAACATGTACATTGTAACAGGCTATATTTGTTATCCTTAAAGATGTTTATTTTATTTTTTATCATACTGTATTAGTATTTTGTTATCAGCTCTGTTACTAGGTCTTTGGACCTGTTGGCACTGAAAAACAATACAATAACAAAGTAACAGTTTACCTTCTGATATTACAATAAAACATTTGCATCTTAACAGAAACATCTCTGCTGTTTTCCATTTTGAGAATTGTGTTTTGTTCACAGTTTCCTGAAGGATATGATAGAGAGACGTGGTTTGAGAACATCATTAGGTATACAGTAATATAATGATCATAAATGTTCCTTCATTGTTAGGCAGAGGAAACACAGACGGAAGCATCCCAGAAGACATAGAGCACTGTCACAGGAAGCACGATCACGAGTGCGACGGGCGGCCACAGCCAGGCCTGACAGACTCTGGGACCATGCTGTTATTCCATATGAAATAGATGCAAATTTTAGCGGTACATTGACATGTAACATATTCCCTCTTCTATTCTACAGATATGTTTGCTGCCTAAGGGTAATGCAAATGAGAATGAATACTCAACAGAACTTACCAGGCAATACTAAATGTCTGGGAGTGTAAATAATTTTTTTTCAATTATTAATTAATTAATTATGGTATATTTACCCAGAAAGCACAGCAATGTTGTGGGTGTGCATTTGTTATGTAGCAAGAAGCGATAAGATATACAGTGAACATCTTAGTATATATTTTTAGAGCTTGTAGCACCCCACTATAACTTCAGAATCACATTTGTATTACTGGACTTTTTTTACTAAGTTATTGTAATTTCAGAAACATGTTAACATGAGTCAATATGTGCAGATTTTTATGTAAGTTCACATGGTCTTTTTGCAGGGGCCCACAAAGCACTGTTCAAACAAGCCATGAGACACTGGGAAAATTATACATGCGTTAGTTTTGTTGAGAGAACACCTGACCACTACAATTACATCGTATTCACTGAGAGACCTTGTGGGTATGTGTCGTGACTGTTCATCACTTGTACTTCATTACTGGTTGTTCCATATAAAAACACTAATACATCAGACTGCTCACTTCCTGTTGCAGTTAAATTTTAATTCTCTGAAGACACCTAGGTTAGCGCATCGTACTGTCAGAATCCGGGTTCGACTTCTATTGTAACTGTATTGAAGCTTGAACAGTTTCATTCACTCCACGTTGATTCTGTTCACTCATCTGTATAGATGAGCACTTGGCGATAGACAGTGGCCAAAAAAGTGAACAAGTAATCTCTACGCTGCATTGCAGCATGGCTGAATGCTCCCCAGACAGTCAGTAATAGGTTCGATTGAACACATCTGCCAGGAGGTGATGTGTGAAGCACCTTGAGTAGTTCTAATGACAGATTAACACCCTACAGCATCCCTCATGACACATTGTGCCAAAAGAATTGTTTTAATGAATAAAACAATCGGAGTTAATTTGAAGCTGGTATGTGTGAATTATATTTCTTTGCCTCCCTTCCAGATGCTGTTCATTTGTTGGCAAGCGTGGTGATGGGGGCCAGGCGATCTCCATAGGCAAGAACTGTGATAAGTTTGGCATTGTTGTCCATGAACTTGGCCATGTGATTGGCTTCTGGCACGAACACACGCGGCCCGACCGGGACGACCACGTGGAGATCATCTACAAGAACATCATGCCAGGTTAGTCTCTTTAATCTCACCATAATCTTTTATAATCCCAGATATGTGCATTTTCATTCCCGGACAGATTGCTTCTGTGGTTACTGTTTATTTCTGAACGTTGGGTACAGTTCTGTACCAATGATGTGAGAATTTTTGCTAACAAAATAGTTGACGTCTGATAGTGTGTTTGTATAAGATGTGGATAGATTCAACAGGCAATGCTGTTTTATCCATTTAATAAAAAAGTCCTGCTGAGAAAGTAAGCTCTTGAGTAAATAAGGCATGAATAACTACACAAATCACTGGATTTTGATGTGTCATTGGACACGTCATGGCAGCCGTACCCAGAGACCTGTTAAGATGCAACCAACTCGATTAAATCTCCTATACTACCCCCTTGGAGTGGAAAATCTCCAACAATACCTTCTAAACTGGAAAATGTCCAACACTACCTCCTTGATTGGAAAATATCCAACACTACCTCATCGAGTGTATACATTTCCAGTGCTAGCTCTTCCAGTATGAAAATCATCAACACTCTCCTCTTAGACCAGGAAAACTGTCACCAATACCACCCCTAGCATACTAACAATACCAGCCATAAAATGGGTAGATTATCACACATTAAAAATCTCATCTGACAAACCCCGGAGGTCTGCAGCTAACTGAGCCATTTATGATGTCGTGTTTTTACAGGCATATTTACTTTTTATAAACCTATTAAAAACATCCCTACGATTGAGCTTCTGGTGTGATATCAGTAGTTGTTTGTCTTTTCCTGTGCAACTGTTTAGTAAATATTTGTTGTAAGAGTCTTATGACTCGAGTCAACATAAGTTACCATGGATACTTGTGGGAAACAATCAGAGTGGGTCTGAAATCTATTTTAACCTTAGTTCGTTTTTTGCTCATTACATTTAAAGTTAATTTTTGAACACTAAAACCTACCTAGTATCCACCATATGTTACGAAATGTGTGCAGTAGATAAGCACAATAACATGGGATGTTTTCTGCAGCCTCCTGCTGCAGTGAATAAACACGGTGACATATCGTGTTATTTCCCGCAGCTACCTATGGCCAAGCATCGATGAAAATACTGTAAACTTATCGGGGCAGATATTATTTCATAACAATCCTCTGGACGCAGTCTGGGGCTATATTCCTGTGGCAACTCCTGGTGCTGTTATCTAGTTCATTGACCATAGCTATGGAGCAATCCTATTTTGCTGTACATTGATCAGCAGTAATTAGGTGGCTTATCCAGTGGTGCCTCTGGCCACTCCCATTACTAGACCAGGGCTAATTGAATCAGGACCCAAGGCCTTGCTTTACTGCTGCCAGCCTCTCATTGCTCTGTTGCTGTCAGTGATGATGAAGATAAGGTCACTCAGCCACGTAACTGGACACTTCTAAGTTTGGGTTGCAGGGTGGCACAAACAACTACTTAACTTACATAACAGTTTGAGTTTCATCACCTCAGTGAGGTGCAAAATAAAGGGAGTGTTTATCCGTGACTAAACAATAAAATTAATGCATCAATGAACATGTCTGCAACGTGCCATATGTGAAGTAAATATCGACACTAATTGAGGGAATTACTCATTGCCACCAAAGCAAACATCTTGAGGATTACTGTAGAACTGATCCTCATTATGGTTCTGAGTGCATGGAGTACACTGACTTTGGAATATTTTAAGTGGATTTCCTCCAAAGCATTGAACCATTGGCCACTGATCTGCTAGTTGACAATGCATTTTAGAATATACAATAATAGTTACCCCCCGGTATTTAGTTTTATCTAAAGTATTTGTGCAATGTAACATTTTTGTAGAAGGGCTTTTTCCTGGATGCTTCTCAAATATGTCAACATGGTGCTAAATTAAATAGGTCTGCCAAGCAGTAAATTGTGAAATACTTTGAGCAATTCCTGAGGATTGAATACAGTACTATATAAAAATGTACCTTGTTTACCTGAGGGAACTGAGTGGTGCTTTGTTCACCATCAACTATCCGTCACCTATGTCTACCTATCTACACCCACCCACCTATACCTGTTCACCTATACCTACCAACCTATTCCTACTCACCTACAACTACCCATCTATTCTTACTTACCTACACCCAGCCACCCACCCACCCACACCCATCACTTGCACCCCACCAGCACAATAGAATGATTAGTGTTCTGCCACAATTATTAATTGCTAAACTTTGCTAATTTAAGCCACCCACACACCAGGCACTATGTGCCCCACACTACAAACCTACCAACCTTCAAGTGCTATCTTGCAACTTCTATAAATTTGCAATGCAAACTAGAAAAACATGTATTGTAATAGAAGTGTAAGTCAGATAGTTCCCAAATTAAATGAGCTCCTCTTGGGTAATGATAAATAATGTATAGCATGGTAAGAATATCTTTAGCATAGTCACACTAATCATTAGAAGATGTATAAAATGGAGTTGTATGACGTAAAAAGTAAAGTATGCAAAGTAGACAATTTACATTACCATCCTATCTAATGCTACATATAACTGAATCAGTAGTTTGGAGTAAGTTTTACATTATCACAGATCAAATAACTGATTAATTAATTTAAAGTATTCATTAGGACCAGTGGTTGTGTCTCCTTGGTGGATCCAGTTAGTTTACGATTCTTGAAGCACTACTAAACCATAGATAGAAACTTCTTCCACATAGTGATTGGTCCATCAAGTTGTTCACATGTGTGGGTGGTCTATCTTGGTCATGTAGTCTGCTCGAGGTGAATACCTGCTGAATAAGGGCACCTACTGAATATGCCAGCACAGGAAGTTAACTACAAAGATTTAGTCTGGATGCTGTGCATGCATAATCTGCTTTGTTGAATGAAACATTCACCTGGTTATTGGTGCAGTCTGGAATACTGATCGAAACAAAAATCTTCAAATTGTTACTTTAGGAGCTGTTTCTTTGGTACCAGAATTACAGAGGAAATTGTGTGTCTGTGTGTGCACATATGCACGTGCATATATGTGTGTGTACGTGCATATGCATGCATATGTGCAACCCTATTGCCTCGTCAGAAACTGTCCTTCCAGCTACGTTTTAACAGGTAGTCCGCCACACCAGCCATATTTATAGCAGTAGTATATTGTAAACTTTAAGATCTTTCTTGAGCTGTTACAGCTTGTGCAACATTTTTTTATCTTTATCATATATCTTTAATTAGAAGGATGAGATATACTAGATAATTATCAGTGAGAAAACAGCTCAGTTATGAATGATTCCCGTTTCATAAGCATGATTTTATGTGTGCCTTTGCATTGAAGTAAGTGCCTAGAATTAGCTGAATCAAGATTTATTCAGTACAAAGGTCTACATGCTGGGCAGTAGTGTTAGTGATAAGAAAACATTGGTACAGACTTTGAATTCTAATGTCTGATGGTGGCCCCAGGCAGTAATGAATATGGTGATGTAAGAATGATGGACAGACAGACAGACAGGTGTTCAGACAGAAAGACACACAGACAAAACAGGTACTGAGGTAGACAGATGGATAGGCATATGAATGACAGGAGGGGATGAGGGGCGGACGGACGGACGGACAGACACACGGACGGATGGATGGACGTACATGTAGATGATTGTGCAGGCAGGCAGGCAGGCAGGCAGGCAGGCAGGCAGGCAGGCAGGCAGGCAGGCAGGCAGGCAGGCAGGCAGGCAGGCAGGCAGGCAGGCAGGCAGGCAGGCAGGCAGGCAGGCAGGCAGGCAGGCAGGCAGGCAGGCATAGCAAAAATATTTCATATTGGAAGGTTTTACTGGATGAGTTGGTAAATCAATAATAGGTGGCTGTTGTTAAAACGAGCAAGATGCCTGTGACCATGACCGTGACCGTGTGGTCAGTGCAGACTCAGTCCAGGTGATGTGACAACACTGTCATTCATCTCTTCTATTTTTAACTAACTGCTGGTGCATGTTCTCACAAGTTCCCTCAGGCCAGCCTGTCCCAATAAACTCTATGCACCTTTCTCCACTAAATGCATCAGATACGAGCTGTTTACATCCACAAAAAACGAATGTTTAAAGGCATTTTTCACATGCCAGAGAGCTTGCTTGCTTGTGCTAACCAATTAATTAGGACATTAGCCCTCCCACATTGAACCACCCTCCCAAATTCATTGGTACAGGGAACGATCAACCAGTTGACAATATGGTTTATTCTCCCAAGCATTAGTACATTCAGCTAATAATTTAATGTATGTGCTACCCAAGTATTTGTGACTGGCAAAAATTGTATCCTGCTTAAAGCCCTGATTCAACTGGTCAGTATTGTGTCTAGGAAGAGACCTCCTTTTAATTATTAATTATTTTTATTTATTTTACTTTGCCTGTTGCACAATAACTTATGAAACTTGACAGATAACTATGATTGCCCGCCAGTGGAATCCATTTTGACATCTTAAAGCATCGCTGCAGCTGTTAAAATGAGGAATTTGGTTATAAATAGTTACCCGTAGTGGTGAATTAATCCAATTTAATGAGAAGTTTCTATGTTTGTTGTATGGCTAAATGTTTCATACAGTTCCATAACCTAGAAGCTGCTTCTTGTACCTTTAAGAAATGCTATGTTCTGATCCAAAACAAAAAAGTAAATGCTAATGTCTCGAGAAGGTACCATTTTCCCACCAAAACTGAACTACAAATATGTGTCAGCTAACATTGTTTACTAATCCAAAGCCAAAGAAACTGAAAAAGGAGGAGTAATAAATACAATTAGCAACAATAAAAATACGATTAAATGACTAGTTTGTTATATATTATTTTAAAAAGTTCATTATGATAATGTTTTAAAATCCAAACTGTTTTTAATTCATAAATACAAATTTCACCAGTAATTTTTTTTTATTTGGATGACTAATCGGCCAGGGACACGTAAAATATTTGCTTTGCTGTAACCAAGCAGCTGGGATGGAATCAAAGCCAAAGGAATTTGCTGAGACTAATGCTGATCCAGGATGTTATCATTTCAACATTCCAATGAGATGTTCTGTATAGTGCATTTCAATTCATATCACTCGATCACTAACCTTGAATTTCTGGAGAATGTGCATCGCTTTAACCACTGATATATGCATGAGTTTCCTAGCCCTGCTATACTGAACAAGGAAAAGTCTAGTCCACTTTAGAATTACACCAAATTACATGTTTGGTTTCTAATGTTTTCTGAGTGTTTATTTAATACAATCATAATCATTGGTCCTCAATTTTGACCTATATGAAGGAAACTCAAATGTTCTTATGCTAAAAACGAATGCAAACACTTCTTCTAGTCCATAGGTTATCATTGTCTGGAAATCTTATACTGAACTGTCAGCTTGTAACACATGTTCCCTAATAAGTTTTTGCCTGTAGACAAAGTGTTCTGTCTTCTGCTAAACTGAGACAGAGAAACAATATATCACAGTCTACATCATCACTCATGTCATTAGTAGCTTATCTCAAGGTCATGTAGGTAAGTTGGTGCCTTTAACCAGGCCGTCTTGTCTGTAGGCCAAAATACAGTTACTGCACTAGATTGAAAGCTTGATGGCAGAATTTCGCAATATTTGAAAATCATTGAAAGTAGGATTTTATTTTTTTGTCAGTTTTAGACTTTACAACAGTTTGATAATACAGTAATATTTTTGCCAACTTCAAATTTGGCAAGTTCTGATCTAGCCTCCCAGAGGCATGTAATAATCTGATGTTTTGTCCAAAAAATTAACACTGTTTCTAACCTTTAAGATATCAAGCCATTTTGTTGTCAGAAACGTGCCAGTGCATCTTAGGTGAACACAGCTACTGCCTGTATGTGTTCCAGAAGGGGTTGAGGGCCACCCTGTTTAAGGCACTGCAGGTGTATTACCTAGCAGGTGATGAATTCCATGTCATGTGTCTGTTGGGTTGTCTGGCCTGTCTCGGGCCTGTCTCTGGGTGGCCATGTTGATCCTCAATCAGGGAATGTTTTGCTCAGGTTGAGTGCTCGACAAGAACACGATTGCTGCATGTGTGACCCAACCACACAACCTGCTGTTGGGTGTTTTTACGGTTGTTCCGTAGTTTAGCCAGCTGTCGATTTATTAGACATCTTGTTGAAGCCCCTCGTTACATGTGATGTATTGGGTGCCTCCCAGCGCTAGGCAGATACTTCAGACCGGCGATGTAGCAGTCGACTCAGTGTTGGGCCATCACACAACATTCCACCACCTCCACGTGTCCACACATGCAGCGGAAGTCTGTGGCTGCGTAGGTTTCCTCCCATGTTTGTGGGGCATAGCCCAGGGAAGTTATATAACAATCCAGGGTTCCTAAGCATATAGAACTTGCATGTTTCACACATATTTATTACAGTAATAATATAAGTTTCATACAGCATGTATACATATGTAAGTAGTACGTGCAAAATGTAGATACACGTTTACATACACTTGATGCTATATTCATCGTGACTCAGACACATGTTCACACTTTATGTGGATGTGTGCATGTGCGCAATATCTAGCTATCTTAAGGTGTTGCAACCAAACTCATACACACTATGTCTCCGTGGGTGCCTGTTCTGCATACACAGTGATTACACACATGTTAGTTAGAGTCTATCAAATAAATAACCCAGAGGCTACTCAGCAATCTGAAAGCAATAAAATGCCAAATAAACCATGTTTCACATAACAATGAAGGATGCGTAGACCCCCATGAGTCACCTGACTGTCACCTATCACCCTATGGAACTCATAGTAACCTGTCAGTTAGTATACATCAGCTGCACTGAGACATGTGGTGCTCAATGCAGGCAGTATATCTTCCATTCACTGATTCAGTTATTCTACTTAGCCACATCTCTGACGCCTGCTTGCTGTAATTCATCTCTTGCCTATAGGGGGACATATCATTATGAAATTTATTTTTCCGTTTAATGAAAGTGGTAAACATTTTCTATCTTGCTTGAAAAATAGCAATTAAGACTTTTTCACAGTGACACAAATTCTTGCATGCACTTGATGTCGAATTTTCTTTAAAGAAAATCTTTTTTTTAAGACAATCAGCAATGTAAATAATCCTAGTAATGTGTGACCAAAAACAATAGGTTTTTGTCTATATATGCATGGGTCCTTCCCTTGTATTGTGACTGCAGTCAGCAGTCACCAAGAATGTCTGTCTCACCAGCAGAAGTGGTGTTGTCCTCAACTGGGCTAACTTCTCTGTTCACAATGATCTCTTGAATATCTATCCAGTAGGTATGTTCCCTCACCCTGGAAATGTTCCCCTCACCCTGGAAATGGTCCCACCGTGTGTCAACTTTGCTGAGCTATGGGAAGACTGTCTTACATGTCTGAAAGTATAGAATTATTTCATGTGGACGGCAGGTGGGGAAGATAAATTACCACACATTGTTTCAAATCACTAGCACTTTACTCATACGTTATGAAAACAGTAGTAAAATAATAGTCTACTCTTTATTAATTTAAAAACAATTCTTACTACATTTTCTTGTTCACATGAGTTTGCACTCTTGTTTCTTTGTAGGTCAGGAGTACAACTTCAACAAGCTGTCATCCAATGAGGTAGAGTCTCTGGGAGAGGCGTATGACTTTGAGAGCATCATGCACTACGCCCGCAACACGTTCTCCCGCGGCACGTACGTGGATACGATACTGCCACGCAGGAATGCCAACACTCTGACCAGACCGGAGATTGGTCAGAGAGTGAGACTGAGTCCCGGAGATATTACACAGGCTGGGAAGCTCTACCAATGCCCATGTGAGTGTACTCACTTGCCTTCATCTTTCCCTTATGCTACTTCATATTCTGTCTCTTCTGCAACTTCTCCTCTTTTGCCTATTCGTCTTCCTCCTCCCCATTATCCCTTCTCTTTCCTCTCTCTTATTCTGCCTCCCCATCTCCCTCTTCCTTCACTTTCTGCTCTTCTTCCCCATCTTTGTCTTTCATCTCCTCAACATCTCTTTCTTTGTTTGCTTCTCATATCCATCCTCTTCTTTCTGCTCCTCTTCTGCCTGTTTTCCTCATTTTGCTCCTGTTGCTCATGCTCTTCTTCCTCCTCTTTATTGTATTTGTTTGATAACCCAGTTTACAGTTAAATTCTACACTGTATTGAACACGGTGTGGGCATTTGGCATAGTGCAATTTTATTTTTTAAACAACGCGTGATTATAAAAACAAATAACTAATAGGTCACTTATCCAGAAGGTTGACCTACTCTTTTCGAAGTTTCTAGCAACATCACAGACATGTTCTCTCATATATGTCATTACTTCATTCTTGCATATATTTCATTCAGGGTAGTACTTGCCAGAGAACATACCCACTATTTCACACAAGGAGGATCTAGTCATAATTATGTTGACTCATTGAAGTTGTGATGTGACAGTTTGTATGAATTGTCACATATGTCATAAATATAAGTTTCATCCAATCATGGTGTGATGGTAGACTTATCCAGTTGGAAAGGTTGATTGGCTAAACATGCTAACACTACATTTTCTGCTGAATTGTGATTGGTTAGATTGGAAAAGTGTCAGGATCTGACATTTCAACTATTTACTAGGGCAGATCCTGTGTCATCCTGTGGCATTGACGAAGGAGTGTCTATGCAACCAGTTTGCCTAAATGCCACCAATCTGAGAAAAGAACAGCAAAAACTACCCAGTACTGATCAGTTCAGTAGTTTTACAAATGCATATTTTATGTTATTACCTTTTCGCTGAGCATTATTATGATGATACCCCGACTTTATTACCCCTTCTATGTGTGTAACCCAGTGGCATCATAGTGATGACTGGCACTTCTTTACCTCACCCCATTCTGACAACACACACACACACACTGACAGGTTCACATCATTTACCTGATATGTTTCAGTTTACCCACCATGTCCTCACCATTTGTATGCGTGACAGGTGCCAATTAAATAACCACCCTGGCAGGGTTAAAGAGAGTTTGACTGCTGCTAACTGCAGGTTTATTTCCTAATTGACAGGGTTGGCAGTTGTGGGGTGAATACAGTACAGCCAGGGGGGTCCACAACGGTCTCAGCTGGGTGGTTTTATATGGTCACGCCTGCACCAAGTTTAACAGTTATCTAATCTTGTCAGTAATTACTCACAAGTTCAGTGAAGCAAGTAGCAGTTCTTTTAATTATGACATTCATCAGTTTTCCAAGAAACTGCTGGTGTAAATATGGCATCCACTCAGCACGGGATCAGTATTCAACACAGTGTGTCATTTTGTTCCATCTCAGATTGTAATAAAATATTACATCCCAATGTTCCAAATTAATTTGAGGTCTGCGATGCAATTAATTTATGAAATTAGAGAAATCCTTTATACCTTGTCTACCCACCATAGCTCCCTGGAGTATCATTCTGTTGACAACTGGAATATTCATCAGCTCTGACATTGATCAACACTATTATCTTAAGGCACCCCTGAGCTTGGTTTCCAAGTTCTTCTTCGTTGTCTTCTTCTCATTATTAGTAGTTTATGTCAGTTTGTCAGTAGTGATATCAAAATTATTTTTGCTGGGTAAATAAATAAAACATGTTACATATATAAGATCACTGTCAGAATGCCATGGTGGATATTTTGCTAATTTTTTACTGTTAGATATTTTAAGTCCCAAGCTGTAAACATCAGATGACATATGAACAATGAATGTTGCCTAATGAGTATTCCAGCAGAGATAACATATCCATTGGTTTATATTTGTGTAGAAGAAGGTAACAAAATATATTATTGTCCAATGTACTATCATATCTAAACTAAGCTCTCCATTTACTTAAGCTGTTTTTAGTAGAGTGATTGTACCATCATTTTAACCAGACTTCTGTTTTTCCTCCTATTCAGTCTCTAATATTGTCAACATACATTTAGATAAAAACCATCAGAGCATAAACACATTTACTGAATTACTCCTTTTGGGTATTTACCCTCTAAGGCACAGTCACCACAGTGGCGAGGTCTGTGGTTTTAGCGCCTCGTCTGGGAGACAATTACTAGGCAATTACATTATACCCGAATTTGTCAAATAATTGGGTGTGACAACTTCAAATCATGTACCTGTTGGCCTTAGCACCCTAGGGCTATGTGCACTTGTTATCACTGGCAGGTACCCTTTGCAGAACAACCCCAGTCGAACACTATATTAGCAGCTGCAAGCTGTTAAATTGGCAAAAAAATAGCCAGTGCTGTTTCAAATGGCTATGTTGCTTATCTAAAAATGTGCCTCCGTGTGGACGACAGCTCAACTCTTTATTGGGTCTGCATGTGTTATATAAACTGTTTACTCCGGAAATACCAGGAGTTAACAATTAGCAGATGTCAGAGACATAGGTTAGTGGCTTCTGTACAAAATCTGGGCCATTTTTATCAAATACCTGAACTGCGATGCTATAAATAACATTTTATAAACATAAATTAGGGAGAATTATGTTTTAGGTTAATATATAGTAAATAAAATATTGTAAAATCAGCATTGCTAATATTAATTTTTTCACCAAGCTGATGGAATTGGTTATCAAATATTTTTGTTTTCTCCAAAAAACAATACATGAAATGCTCTAATCATGTAGCATTAAAACCAGCTATGTGTTGCCGGTCCCCGCCTGGAAAGTAAGCCTTGGACAGGAGGGTGATAAAGGTAGTTTATCTTTAGATGTGTTCAATGTGCTTTGCATTTTTTATTCGAACACCATCTTGCCTTCTCTGGGAAGCATTCAATCATGGTGCAATTACTGGGCAAAAGCCATTCATTCTCATTTATCCACGACAGCCTGTCCGGTGCTTATTTATAGAGTGAACTGAAGCAACGTGGGATGGGTAGAATTGTTCATGTTCAAAATGGCAGCAAGAAGAGTTGAACTCAATCTGTCCTACACTATTACCCCCAAGTTTGTCTACTTCTCCTTCACCCCCTCCGTTGCAGCTTGTGGCCGCACCCTACAGGAGTCCACTGGCAGTTTCTTCTCGCCAAACCCGCAGGAGAACGCCATTGACCAGGAGAAGCAGTGGTGTCAGTGGCGCATCTCAGCCACACACGGGGAAAAGATCGTCCTCAACATCACCGAGTTGGATATCCTCGATTCACCAAAGTGTGAGACAGACTACTTGGAAGTACGCGATGGCCACTGGCTCAAGTCTCCCCTCCTTGGTAAGTAGCACTGTCAGTACCTGCCTGGCCGGTGAGTACTGGGAATGATGAGACCTCAAGTTTTGAATGTCACTGTATTATTATTGACACTTCTAACTTTCATATGTAGCTTAGTACTGATATACCAGTAAAGGATAACATATCAGGGCCTATTCAAATAAGATAAAATGGCTAATATTTTTAATAATAAATTTTACAATCGTTGATGTGAACTGTCAATAAAAATACAACCTTGTAGGCAAAATGATGGCTGTTTGCCAGTTGAAAGAACAGAACATATGGCGTGGATGGTATTTACAGTTTGATAAAATATGGTTGTCATAGTCAGTTTTTTAAAGAATGTTATGCACTTGGTGTGTAACATATTGTAAGCTCACAATAACACGACTTGTCACTTTCCAGGGAGGTTCTGTGGCGTCGGCAAGCTGCCGGGAACACTGGTGTCTTCTGAGAGTCGGATGTGGATAGAGTATCGCACGTCAGGCAGTGGCACACACAGAGGCTTCCTCGCCAAATATGAAGGTAAGTACATGACTGCCTTGGCACCCTCTCTCTGTCTTCTAGGCACAATGGAATGCAGAACAATTGATGGGCGGGCAGCACAGACTTCTCACTCACATGAGGTATGGCAGGCGTGGATGCCGTCAATAATCACTTCCAGGTAATGCTATCCCAGCTAAGAAGGTTCCCGCATACACAGCTGTGTGCTTTATGGGTTCTGTTCACAACCTTTCCCACTATTCTCACTCTCTCTCACTCGTTCTCATGATCCAAACACCGAGGTATACGTGCAAACACTGGTATCATCCTTGCATAGGCAGTTACATGAATGAATCAATGTGATGTATATATGCAACTCATTTTAGGCACCCTTGTGGAACTTTGTTCGTCTTTCATAATATGCTCAATGCCCTTATATTTAGGTTATCAACAGTACATTTTATAAGTAAAACTGTAGGGTTTGGGTAATTTCAGGATTAGTAAAACAATTGTGATGATATTTACTACAGAATGGCAAACATTTTATGTTTCGTCTTCACTTGCCAAGTCTGGTCAAAAGTGGCAATGTTAGTGATCTTCACACAAGTCTGCCATTGCAGGTATTGTCAGCAACTCAGTATAATTGTTTGAGCATAGAAGCCATCTGCTGTTAGTACATATGTTTTCTTCGCCTTTATTTGTACATATTTTTACTTTGTTATACTATGGATTGGTTACAAGATTAAACTATAACATTTTGCTCTATATAGTCTGTTGTGAGCGGCATAACATGGATTAGTCAAACATGTAACATATCAATATTTGTAATGGTATCCCCCATGCAGTACCGAAAAGCACATGCTTATCCTAGCCTGCTAAAAATGGCCATCAGCAAGTACAAAACTGTGGGGAAGTGAGAAATGAGTTTTCATAATGACAATTGGTGTGAATGATGGATGATGACGACTATGACTGGAGCCTGTCTCTACTGTTGACACCTCTTGGACCTGTCCTGTCTGGGCAGTGACTGATGGGTCTCTGGTGGCCACAGAGGCCACAGAGGTCGCAGTGGCCACTGACAGCCGACATACCCACTCTGTCTCTCCTCCACTGTCCCTAATTGCATTGGTATCCAGAATGCAACTGATCGGATTAGTACAAGAGTACGGGTAACTCACGCAAGGTCAGCGCCAAATATCACCGCTGAGGTCAGTTAGCAAACTGTCCACTTGGGAAAACTCCGCTCATAAGTCACGTAGACCACAAGTGCTGGCCATGAATTGTGTGGGGGCATAGTAACAGAAACAGCACGTTTTGCCTGTCCCTTGAAAAACATACCTTAACGGTTCAGGTAGATAATAATGTTATCACATGGAAGATTTGTTTTAAGTTATTAACTATGTTATTTTATTAATATGCAAAGTAAAAACATTAGAGTAGTTACAAATAAATTAAAGCTGATATTATAGCCACGGTATGTGATAAGATAATACATATTTCAGAATTGTTTAATTGCAAAACTGTTTTTTCTAGTTTCGTCTAATCCTGTGTGCTGTTTCAATCATGTTAAAGTTCTCAATTTATCCCATATAGTAACTACCTAGAGGGGTAATGTTAATATAGTAACTAATACTACAATTATTGTCATCTGATCAACTGAATTGTTCCTGGTAACAACCTTATAATAATGTAAATTACAGCTGTCGCTTCCCGATGCGGACATATAGTCATTTTAGTGCCCAAATGTTTCAGTATATCTGCAGCCTCCTGTGATATCCTTAACTAACATCAGAGCAGCAGCAGTTGACATTTTACAGCAATTAACTATTCCAATCCATAGGTGAAATGCAACTACATTAGACAACATCTGAATCAGATTACTGAGTGTTAAGTTGCTGGTCTCAACAACTCAATATATGAATAATGTGATAAGAGTAGGCCTAAACACAAACAACGCTCTGATGCAATCACCTTTGTCGCAAAGTTACACGAAAATAAAAACTATGCAACAGTTATACTTCTACCAGTAGAGTTAATGTTTGTTCCAGTATTTTTATTTTAGTTGTATGTGTGATTTGATGTCGGAACTCCAGGCTAAGTTGACTAATTTCAGGGTATTTATCCCAGAATGCCTGAATCTTAGCTGTACAGCCTGGCCCACCTTGGCCCAGTCAGTTCAGTATTACATGAACCTCACCAAGTTAATTAAGCTTCGATGGCCCTTTTCTGACCTGTGGGTGAATAATAACCACCATGTCTCAACAAATCCTTTCAGTGAATGGACCTGAGAAAAAATATAACATCACATGCAGGATGTTTAATGACGCATGAAGCAGGCGTGACAAAAAGACTGCTACTCTTGGTAGGCAAAAATGTAAAAATTTATGCCTGCTATCACTTAATGATGTTGTCACCTGATATTGAGCAGTCGCCTGTGTAATTTGCATTGAGATGATGTGAAAGACAACTACGTAATGACACCCCTACAAGTGTCACCTCTGTCACTGCTGTCAAGGAAGCCTGTTTGTATGGTGACAGTTATGTCTGGGTTAGTCACGTTGTCGACACCGCTATAATCACAGTTGTTATTCTCAATCTGTGATTTACCTCCGTGTCACGCAGCATGTCCTGTGGTTTGACAGGCAGTGGTGACATCTAGGTTAGGGTTGGCGGCAGTGGGTGGGTGCTGTCAGGGTGTTTACCTTCTCTGTCTACCCTAGTGTGATGATGACAGTGGTTTGACTTTGACTAATTTACCAGTACCCTGATGTCTGCATGACTTTCATCTCTGTCAAGTGTGTTTGTTGACGTACATATAAAACTGAGGACATTATCTGTTACTGGCTCAATTAGGCGGTCTTGTTAATATCATGTTTTCTAGTAAAAAGACAGTTACTACTGAGCATTTGTATGGCTGCATATTTGCAATATATGCATCTTCCACTAGTATTTCAGAAACATGCAAATGGTAATTTGAAAGAGGTGCTTGTGTAGACTTGCATTTTTTGCTGGTGTTTCAGAGAGACAAACTGGCCATATTAAAAAGATGGTCTTGTAGAGTGGCACTTGTATGTTGTAGTGGTCAAAGATGGGTCCTGTAGAACTGCACCATTGTGTGGCGGTGGTGAATGGAAGTGGTCATATTAAAGAGATGGCCCTGTAGAACTGCACCGGTTCATTGCAATGGTGTATGGAGGTGGTCATATTAAAGAGATGGTCTTGTAGAGCAGTATGTGTGTGTGTGTGTGTGTGTGTGTGTGTGTGTGTGTGTGTGTGTGTGTGTGTGTGTGTGTGTGTGTGTGTGTGTGTGTGTGTGTGTGTGTGTGTGTGTGTGTGTGTGTGTGTGTGTGTGTGTGTGTGTGTGTGTGTGTGTGTGTGTGTGTGTGTGTGTGTGTGTGTGTGTGTGTGTGTGTGTGTGTGTGTGTGTGTGTGTGTGTGTGTGTGTGTGTGTGTGTGTGTGTGTGTGTGTGTGTGTGTGTGTGTGTGTGTGTTGCATTGATGTACGTATGTGGTCATATTAATGAGATGGTCCTATACAAAGGCACCAGTGTGTTGCTGTGGTGAATGGAGGTCATATTAAAGAGATGGTCCTGTAGAGCTGTCTGTGTGTCCTTTAGAGCTGTCAGTGATATATGGAGGTGGTCATATTAACGAGATGGTCTGTGTGTTGCAGTGGTGTGCGGGGGTGAGATTGTGAAGGACCAGGGTCACCTGTCCAGTCCCAACTACCCTGACTACTATAAGGCCAACAAGGAGTGTGTGTGGAAGATCACAGTGACAGAGGGCTACTCTGTCGCCCTTACATTCCAGTCCTTCGAGGTCAGTACCATTGTGTTTTCAAGTTACCACGTCTGTTTATTTTCTATCATATGATCATGATATGTAGATTAGTATAACATATTATGTGTTTTGTAAACTGTGTTTGTAATTTGGGTTGTGACATTTCCATTCATTAGAAACATGATTAAGGATTCAAGTTTATTGTTCCTTTGAACTTGGGTACCTGAAGATTTACACACATGAGGACATGAGGTATTAGGTACTATATAATGTGAAGATTTAGGTACTACAGAACATGATGATTTAGGCACTATATAACGTGAGGATTTAGGCATTACAGAACATCAAATTGAGTCAAATCAAAATACCTTTATTTGTCCATCATGGGGAAATTCTCTTCTGATGTTCGAGAGATAAATGTTATTATTAAATATAGTTTGTTGTACAAGAGGGTACAGGAACAACATGTCTTAAGAAAGATATCATTAATATGCAATAGATAAAACAATTGTTAGGAATATAATTTAAATATTACAGCAACAACAACAAAACCAGGATTTAGGCACTGTAGAACTTGATTAAGTTGCCTTAAGGATGACATTTGTGTATGCAAAGTGGCAGTACCATTATTCCAAACTGGTGCAGTCAATGTTATTTATTACCCCTACTGTTTGATGTTCTACACTGAAACTTATGCAGCACTGCACTGATATGGAGGCACACAACCTTTCTGTTTGTTTGTCACCTATGTCACTGTCACCTATGTCACTGTCTGTGGTACTCATTGGGCACTCATCTAGTCCCACATACGTAGTCTGTGTGGGTTAGACTGTAACCAGACTGCATTCCATGCCCTGTAAGTGACTGTATTGTAATTCACGTTGTAGTCCCTCTGTGGATGATACAGTACTTGAGAAACTGACTTCTAATGTTGGCAGTAAAACCATTCAGATTCCCTGGCAGTTTTATTTACCATGGCCATATTAGATGGTTCTGGCACAGCATAGATGACCAACCATAGTCTGCAGTTAATTGGTTTATTTCTGTTTTGTCTTCTCTGAAGTTGAAGGTATGGTTGTTGTGGTCATCTATAGCCAAACGTGGTTTCTTCACAAGTGCACAGTCTTGTAAACAAGGCTGACTTCTGTCTAATGTGTCTGAAGTGTTGACAGTAACGTTGTTGACATGATTTCTATCTGCTGATAATATGTCACAACACAAAGTTACAACATCAAATGACAAATTTGCATAATAGATTAAATGTTGACCTGTTACATGATGGACTATTAAAAAAGCTTCAAGTCCACTCATTTCTATTTTGAAACTTCAACAGCAGTTGGGCCTCTCTTGCTGTCTATGCCAGGAGAAGTAATATATCAAATAGACAGAAATTATGGAAAAACATTTAATGGGCACATTTACTCTAATGTGAAAAGTTGATATTTAACCAGGGTATAGAGAAGTACTACATCTCATGTTCTAACAAAAAGAAAACAATAACGTTTTGCTTTTTTTGCTAGAAGTAAACTATCCCATACACAAAAAATGAAAAGAATCAGTAATTTCATGAGGATACTGACGGAAGTAAGAATATATAATAGTTACCCAAGTATTACATCTCACGTTCTAACAAAAACAAAATAAGAACATGGATGGGTAAAAACTCACACATGATGATCATGATGATGAAAATGATGATGAAAGTGATGAGGATGATGGTTGGCAGGTGGAGAACCATGACAACTGTGTCTATGACTACCTGGAGATCCGTGATGGACATGAGGATGACTCCCCCTCATAGGGAAGTACTGCGGCTACAAGGTTCCCACCCCCATCAAGTCGACAAGCAACAAACTCTATGTGAAGTTTGTCTCCGATGGCTCCGTGCAGAAAGCAGGATTTGCAGCAACCTTCATTAAAGGTAAATGTCAAGGGTTGTAATAGTGACATACTGACACTGTTTGACATGCACGTGACAGTGTCTGTGTCAAGAAGTCTTGAAGAATTAAGCTGCCAAGGAGATTTAGTTGAACCTAAACTGATTTTCATTTCCATGTCATTAGTGTGTATTCAGAGTTCAGACACACTGGTCAATTATGGGATTGCTGTGATTTATGTTCATGCTGTCAGTTGTTTTTACCAAATGTGTAACATGATTGGTGTTACGAGTTCAGTGTATATATGGACAGAGAGCCTCAATTTATAAAGTTGTTACAGAGCTCTGTGTGTGGACAGAATGTGAGTGTTTTGATTGTTATGGGTTGATCTCTTCAAAGGTTTTGTATACTGTTCTGGTTGTTCCCACACTTGGCATATTCTATTCTCTCACTAGTCTTTATGCACATTGTGGATACAGACAGCATCAGTCAAGTGTTTTTCAGAACATTATTGCAAAGCCAAACCTTTAAGCACAGTGTTGAGCATTGGAGCCTTAATTGAAACGCTTGACATTTGAATCTTATTGTTTCTGTTACAAATGCCCAGACGATTTAGTTCACGCCATATTGCTCCATTTCGCTCTGCTGAGTATATACCATTAAATGAAAAAAGAGTTGTACGAACATACTGGTATACATTTGATTTTTGTAGCAAGTGAACTGACAGTTAAGTGTAAAGAGATTACAGTTGTCTGCATTATCCAGATAAGTGCCATATATAAAGAACCGCGTTATCTAGGAAAATTGAAATTTATATGATGTCATTTGTTGTATATATTGGAGAGTTGGGAGTAGACAATGGACACAGCCTGGGGTGCTGTCTTCTCTCTCTCTCTCTCTCTCTCTCTCTCTCTCTCTCTCTCTCTCTCTCTCTCTCTCTCTCTCTCTCTCTCTCTCTCTCTCTCTCTCTCTCTCTCTCTCTCTCTCTCTCTCTCTCTCTCTCTCTCTCACTCTCTCTCTCTCTCTCTCTCTCTCTCTCTCTTCTCTCTCTCTCTCT
>OZ024858.1:7739622-7759622 GCA_964017155.1 Oasisia sp. SBJ-2009
ATGTCGTTTCATAGTGAGAAGAGAATATGTTAAGAAGCTTAGTCTAGATGAGTTTTCTGAGATACATATCTTTGTCAAATGAGTTTATGTCCATATGTCATGGATTTGTCAGTAACACATATCCTGACTTTATGTTACTAACGGAATGATATGCTACTGTCACAAAATGTCACTTAGCTTTGTGTCTGTAGCTCCCCAATTGTCAGAGTCATAGAATGTCACTATCCCAGTACTGTCACTACTGTAATACGTCATGTGACTGACACCCATGCTTTCAGAGTATGACGAGTGTTTGACAGAAGAACACGGCTGTGAACACGTCTGTGTGAACACACTCGGAGGATTCCACTGTGAGTGCAACATCGGATATGAACTCCACTCCGACGGCAAACGATGCGAAGGTACATATTTCCACCTACAGTTCACAACCAGAAAAGCATTAGGTTTCTTTTACCTAAAATCCAAAATGAGATATCATCTTCAATTTTTCTGTTCTTCCTTTCCATCACTGATCCCATTTCACTGCGTCCGCTTGACCAGTCCACTCTATATACCATCACAGCCACTAGCTGTATATGAGACAGTAGGCTGCAAACCTTCTTTCAGGTATGATTTATGTCCCTATCTCGCTATCATTCTCCATTCCCCTCCCAATCTAAATTATAAAAATGTTTAATCATCAGAACATCGTCTTCACCAGTACGAGGACGATATACTGGTGAAGGATTCTCCAGTAATCGTAGGAGCAGTGGTTAGCAACTGTTGTTTTCATCCGAGTGGTCAGTATTTCGGCCAAACACTGACCGGTGAGTTTTTCTGCTCTGGCCGTCTGTAAATCTTCTGGAATTGGTGAGTGCTTGGACCGCACACCTTGGCCCCACTAATTGCCAGGAACTGTGTGCATTCCTAGCAGCTTGCTGATAGCAGCTGCAGGTGACCTCTAGCCTTAACTCATTATAGCTGGCTATTTGGCTTGAAGCTGACCAACTGTCAGCTATGAACGTCTCTTTGAAGTTTACCTAATGAAATCGTACATGCCCTATATGTACATGTTCTGCTACTGGTGTTATTGAAATGTGTTTTATTGGCCCTTTACCACAGACATTATTTGCACCGGTTATTTATAATGTTTGGGTTATAAATTTTGACAGTTTTGCTTAGTAGAAATCATGAAATTGTATGGACACTTTCTGGAAAATCATACAAAAGTATTTATTTCTAAATAAATAAAAAATCGAGTGGTTCCCATAATATATTCACTGTTGGTGTGATTATTGTACCCCACTCCACAAAGCCACACCCCAGTTTAACCATCCCAAAACAACCACATTTCCAGGTAACTAAATACTAGGTGATTGCATATTATGGTACTCACTATAACACCTGCAAAGTCCACAATTGTGTGCAGTATCATGTAAGCCAACTTTACATGTCATTGAAGATCCTCTGACTCACTCATTATTTCTGACCTGTTGTTTTGGACTGCTGCCTCTTGTCTTGTTATATCCATCCGACATGTCAGTTAGCGCCACGCAGCTGCGGAAGTTTACATAACAAGTGTGTGTCTGGCCTGAGTTGTGCCAGCAGGTCAGTGCTCCCAGGTGTTGGCCCCCACCTGTTGAACCTGTCTCCCCACCCACCTGCCTCCCTTTGATCTGTTGCAACAAATTACCTTTTCACTGGGTAGTTGCTGCAAGGGGTGTTTGTTCACTTCTAGGTCTGACCATGTTGATTGTTGGTGTGGTTGACCACATTGGTCACTTGTGGGTCTAGCTCAACATTCTGCATACCCTGGCCAACAAACAGTTTCCAGTTGGGCTGAAAAACTCGTGCTAATAATAACAAATATTAAAACCAATGGAAATTAGTCATATTCTGCCATACAGCAATGTCTGTTGAACCCTGCAATAATTCCGATGGGTTATGTGATGGGGGAGCGTTCGTTTGCAGGTTTTCTCTGGAATTTGCTGTTGGATGACAAATGGTCATGCCTTTGATGATACTGATTTGTTTCTGTCCACCTTGGCCAGTCTAACACTGATTTTGGACATTTAAGATGTGTGCACTGCTTGTTGGAAGACAAACACTGATTTGCAGTGTGCACATGAAGCTGCCAGCCTTCACAATTCATGCCAAGAATGTCAGTTTCTACATTTTAAGTTCACCAGATCCCAACACTGTGTTTGTTGGTGTGATTAACAGTATTCGATTCGCCAAATTTGCTGTTTTTTGCAAGTTTGTTTTTACTGCTCTGCTTGATTGAGTCATTTGGAGTTGAGAAAGCTGTGCTTTACAGGATAATTCTAAGATGTAAAATGATAAGGGTTTGATAGAAGTTTTATTACAAAAGACAACCTTTAGGTTTTATAAGCAATACAATTCTAGATGATATTCGTCACATATGGATGTAAACCACTATTTGCTGGTTTGCTGGTTGGTAGAGAAACTGTAGATAAAATTTGTTAATAATGAGCAGATGTAACACTGACCAGGTTATGTACTGGCTTAATAGCATTTCGTGTTGATGTTATGAAAATCTGATTAACATTTTACTTGATGGCTGGTTTCTGTTGGGTGTGGTTGATCAAAACTGCTGTTAACATGTAATATTAAAAATACTAAACAATTAATAATCTCAATTATGGAGAAGGTGTGAATTATATATGTTATCTTTTGTCTGCCATCTGTCGTGCAGATGTCTTGTTTGTGTGAGACTGCTCAAGCTCATAGTGCAGCTGTGGTACTGTAACAGTGGCATCAGCGAATTTATAATGCCACTGATAGGTAACGAGATAAAACAGTTTATACAGTCGACAGGCCTCAGGATCTATAACCCATGATATATAAACACGTATAAGTCTGTACCAGTGTCACAACATTCACAACATGGCCAGTTGCTCCATCTGACTTACTGCCACCACTTGAAAAAACACTGCCTTCTGTATCCATACACAGTGCCTTATGTGTAACCAGTGTAACCAGTGTGTCGACACACTGCCACCATTTGAGGGATTTATATCCCTCCCCAACCAGTTTCAACCAACCACCAGTTGGTGTTAACAAACATCTTAGGTACTGTTTAGTATATTTCACCACCATCCAACACGCTAGAGTGTGCACGTGACAGCAGTAGGTGTTAACAGAGTCGAAGGTGTTGTCAGGTCTGTTTGTTCTTATCAAACATGTAAACTGTAAACATGTTTGGGTGTATTATTGCGCATATCCATACTGAACTTGAGTCCCATTTGTTTATGTTAAGAATTTATATAACTGAACTTTTCTAAAAAAATTAAATGTAGCAGTTATAGAGTGAAGGCATGTCTGTGACATTGTAGATGAATATGATGCACCTGTCAGTGCGAACCCTGTCTGAATTAGTGAATGTATCTGAAGATTATGTTACATCTCTCACTAAATTACAAAGCCTACAGTGTTAGTCATTTGGAAATGCTCCACCTTGTACGACGTCTCACACAGATCTATACTTGTAGTTCAGTTCCCGCCACCATTTGTCTGTCCCACGTGTAAATTCCAACCCGTAACTGTAACAGTACCACTGTGAACCAATGCATGCCCCCGAGGGACACCGAGACAAGGGTAGATACAGCTAGTAGAGAGTGTGTTACATAAAGGTCTTGTTGTGGTTTTGCTTCAGATGCCTGTGGGGGTTACATCGACGCGGCAAACGGTACCATCCAGAGTCCATCGTACCCCGACCTCTACCCGCCCAACAAGAACTGTGTGTGGCAGATCGTCGCCCCGGCCCAGTACCGCATCACCATCAACTTCACCGACTTCAACCTCGAGGGCAACAATGTAAGTGACTCCACCACTTCCTGTGTGCCCCATCAGTAGCCTGGGGGCAGGGAAAGGTCGTTGATTCACTTCCGGGTTTGTGACACGGGTAGAATACCAGAGATTTGTTTACACACCACTCACTTTAACACAAAAATTGCACCCTGAAAAAAGGTTTATGGACGGGTTAAATGGCACCATTTGCAGCCTATGATGTGTGTGCTATGCCGTTTGCACACACTTTGTGCTTATATGCTGGTTTAGATATATTATACTGTAAGATAGTGTATGTACTCCTCGTGTCATGAATTGATCTTTGAGTATGCATGAAGTTAGAATCAGTCCAGTTTGTTTGTGGTGACAAATAATCAGAGAATCTACCACATTGATTTTTCTCAAACAAATAGTAGATTTGATGAAAGTGCTACTGTAGGTCGGTGAAAAGACAAATGAAAGTATACAGTTCTTATTCAGACCGAATCGGAACTCTGCCTAGAGTGCGGGTAATCACAGGTGACAACCGTGAGCAGCCAGTGCAGCTGTCTGGAGAATGTAAACACTACACCATACCTTTTGCCATCCACCTTCAGGGAACTGTTTAGTTTGCTGCTTACTTTGAGCTGCACAGAGGAAGTTCGCATCTCCATTCCCTGCCGCCAGCGACTGGGTAAAAAAGGAAGTGTGCTTCCCTATGCACAGTTCCCAACCACTGGGGCAGGGGAGGTGTGTGTTCCTGGTCCCAGCCACCGGGACAGGGGAGGTGTGTTCCTGGTCCCAGCCACTGGGACAGGGGAGGTGTGTGTTCCTGGTCCCAGCCACTGGGACAGGGGAGGTGTGTTCCTGGTCCCAGCCACTGGGACAGGGGAGGTGTGTTCCTGGTCCCAGCCACTGGGACAGGGGAGGTGTGTGTTCCTGGTCCCAGCCACTGGGACAGGGGAGGTGTGTTCCTGGTCCCAGCCACTGGGACAGGGGAGGTGTGTGTTCCTGGTCCCAGCCACTGCTCTGACCACAGGGCTGCTGCAGCCACCAGCTGTGTCCAATATAGGCTGTCAAACCTCAGAAATAACTCCCTTAATAGGATGATGTAAGGGTAGCTATAGGAGGTGTCTGGGCCAAGGGTGGCAGAGCACACTTGGGAATGGGAGTCTACACAGCTGGGTGTACACCTACAGGGGTGGCTACACAGCAGAAGAGGAATTAGGTGGAGGGTGTGGCAGGACTTGCAGGGAAGTACGGAAGTCTGTGATGACTGGATGATTGCTGGTGTGATTGTAAGTACTGTACTGTACTGTACTGTACTGTACTGTACGGTACGGTACGGTACGGTACGGTACGGTACGGTACGGTACGGTACGGTACGGTACGGTACGGTACGGTACGGTACGGTACGGTACGGTACGGTACGGAACGGTACGGAACGGTACGGTACGGTACGGTACGGTACGGTACGGTACTGTGACAGAAATAACAAAGACAGAACAGTGGGAGGTTTACTGTCACCAGTTGTTTGTGTTGCTATCTGTGTGACAGGGAGACTTGTGGATGAGTACAGGGGGGTTTGGGCACTCGGGACGAGGGTTTTCACACAGGTCATGGGGACAGGGTTTCAGCAAGTAAATACCATCTACACAACATCAACAAGCCACTGTTTGGAGGGACGCTGAATTAGGGCTAATTTTCTGGTTGGAGAGGGACATTTAATTGGGGGCAGTGGAGCTAATAACTGGCTTTACCCTTCTCCTTCTGGTTTGCCCCGGGCTGTGCCACAGTGAGATGGGATAGGTGACACGTGGCTCAATAGAACCAGTTATTGCACTAGTTAAGAGCAGTGTGTAGCATTAGCAGTGCCTCCAGATGCTCTAGAGAGGCCTGCCTAACACATGGGGCACAGATATAACCCCTCACAGATAAGATCCCTCATGGGCATAACCCATTTCAAAGTACACAGAGACATAGACACAACCCCAATGGTCATTATAATTAATTTTGTTTTTGCAGTTTGTTTATTTATAATTATTATGTCACATGCATATTGGCAGTTCTTTGATCCAGGCAGATAAATAATGAATTGATAATCTAGCTAACTGCATATTATCTCTATTGCCTATCCTATCTCTAAAAAGGTGACTGGTTCTGTCCGTAAGGGATATGTTCTGTACAATTGCATCCATGAAGCTTTATGTCCTGCACACCTTGCATCGTGAAGAGACACCATTGACTTGAGAGCCTTCTAAGCTGGATGTAACAAAATACGCATTTTTTCACAATACTGTGTGTATTTTGTGAATAATATGGAAATGTGCTTATAAATGACTCTCGCACTTGCTAATTGCATCAACCATCTTTCCTTGGGTGGCTTTTCACTTGAAAAATGTACTGCATAGTCTAGTATGTACAGGGTTTGACCAAGAGCTCCTAAGAATAGAATGGCTTGGTGCTTAGTCAAATAATGTCCAGCAATAGATGCAGACACTGGCAACATCTAATGCAAGGCAGAAGAAACTAGGCTACTTATTGCGAGTAAGGATGGTCATTAAACCCAGCGTCTAGACAGAGGGACATTGATGGCCTATTTGGGGTTCACTCTTTGAGCCACAGCTCCATCTTCCATTATATTCTGTGTTCAAAGTCTATGAGTGTCATGGAAGATATTTCTCACACATCTGCCTATGTGTGGTTGTACAATTTGTGTATTGAATATCTGTTAATCTTTAAATAATATGATGGTGTTTTAACAAGATTTAGCAATGTTGATGTCGCCAGCTAGTGATGTGGGCAGGGAGGCCATTGGGTGATCTAAGTCCAATAATTATCCTTGTAACCTGCCCATTTTGAGATATGTCAATTTTATTTTAAAACATTTACTCTGCAATCATTAACATATGCATGTGTGCACATACACTCATGCACACAAACACACATTTTATCATCAATGTCTCAATCAATCTTGCGGACATTGGATTGAGGTCTAAACTGGCACTGAGGGTGATCACTGGTTTTTATATGTCCCCAAATAATAATGTTGAAGTACGCTTATTAACATTATCATCTGAGCAATCGTAGATGATGTCAAGCACAGAAGGTTTTAATCCATTATCACTGATCCCCAAAGCCAGGATGTCTTTGCATGGTGTATTTATAGTTTAACAATCTAATCTGTACTCAACACATTTTTCCACAGTGAGAACACTAACCAGCTATCAGTGAGGGCAGTTTTTATAGATTTTAGTGGCTCTAAAAAACCCTGCAATCTTCGTTATCTCAAGCCTTCTGGCTACAGTTGCTTATCCTGATTTCTAAGATTCACACGTATCTGGATAACGTCCTGTTATTTTAGAATGAATTTGGGTATATTTTTAATCTTTGTGAGAGTGCTATACCTGATCCAAGTTGTGAACCCAGAGCACCGTAAAGCAAACGTAGAAACTACACTACTGGGTGTATTTACAAGCTTGACACACATATCAGTTGTTTATATGAACCAGATCCGCCTGTGTGTGCCACTAGTGCAGGTTCACAACTCACCAGTATCTCTGTGCTTCATCAGGGCCCAGCAGCCCTGGCTGATTCACATGTTGATAAACAGAACAAGGGTGACCATGATGTGGCCAGTTCTCTAGTCCACAAAGAAACTCCACATACATTCGTCTCCGGCTCAGTTATATTTATATAACACATGATCTTGATGACAAATTAACTGCAGAGTGCAATAACAATAATAGTTAATTAGTGCACAACATCTGAATTTGGTAATTAATCTGTGCTCAAGACTAAAAAATTAATAAAAACATTTACGATAAAATCAATGACACAAACTAAGGCACAAATTGGGCCTCAGAATTGCCTTAAGATGCATAATATGTAATCATTATACTTATGCATGATGTAATGTGGAGTATTTAATTTAATAAATGCCAGGCGTGCCAAATGCCAAAACGCAGTTTGCTTTCAAACAGAAACTGCAGAAAATAGGAATATCAACACCATAAAGTAAAACGATACTGCTGATACCGTGATACAAATCGTTTACCATACGAAGGCATTCATTTATATTTATGTGGGTAGATTTATGATGCATCATCACATAATTATGATTGATAAAATGCAACAAGCAAATCGTTGCATAATGTCGGTGTCTACTGCCTTACTTCAGGGGCTTCTCATGCAACTTCATTGTCAACACGTGTAGGTGGGCACGAAAAATAACATTTTTTGATTGATGTCAGGTTCTTCACTAAGCACATTAAAGAGATGTTCATTATTTAAAAAGTTTTATTGTCACAACCTTTGAACTTGCATAAAAGTACGCATTCCAGTTTCTAACAACAAACTTGTAAGTGAATGAGACCAAATGTCTACATTTCCGAAGCTCTAAGTGACACAGTCTACATTTTGTAGTTAAAAAAAACTGGGTTGGCTGGTGTTATGTATTGCTCTAGTTTATAGAAGAACAAACTAGTGACGTAACATCGTAATTATCAGAGTGATTGTATGTATAATATATATTAATTTTATGAACTAATACATCCTGTGTCAAGCACTGCTGCACTTGTCACATATTTATTATGCATGCTATTGTACAGCTGGAAATATTATTATTTCATTATATTATAATCAGCTATGTGAGTATGTATGGGCATTACAGCATTGCAAATATTGAATAAATACATGTTAGAAAAAGATGCCACGCTTAGGTTAAATAGGATTATTTAAATATATAGATTATTTAAATACGTAGCTCATTACAACATGATATTTTTAGATAACACAAAACCTGTACATTTAAAAGTAAATTTTAAAGTAAAATATGTGTTTTCTTAATAGAAATGTTCTTCAGAAATGTATTTGTAATATAATTTGCCAATATGCCTTACAATTAATACAGATTGTTTTCACAATTTAAAGAATAGGTCATTTAAAATGGAATTTGTCATATTTAGAAATGTATTTGAAACATAATTTAAAAAAAATTAATGGAAAATATGTGTCCCTACAAAGGGCAATGTAATAATTTATATAATACCTTTTTTGTATCCATTACGGTATTATTTTTGATGTACGTTTCTAGCAGTGGCTCCCTCTAGTGAATGTCATACAATGCAATTTGTTTACTGACAAAGTAAATCATTTTAAATAACTATATATTTTTTAAATACACTGCCATATGGTAGACCAGAGGCCAATGTTACAAGAAAGAAAATGCATAAGCAATTAAATAATGATGAACCTGTAATAAAAGTTACCTTACACAATTTAAAGTCTGTGAACATGCTGCCATCTATTGAATGAAATTTAAACTAATTTGCGTAAGCAAAGTGCTTGGTGACATCTGGTTGATGTGTGAAGTTCATTCAGACCATTTCATTCAGCTTTTACTAGCAGACTAACAGATGTCCAAAATATTGAAGCAGCTTATCATCCCACAACTCCTTCTGCCGGTTCCAACACTTAGATAAACCTACATCCACTGAGGTAAAGTCTGGATGTTTATGAAATTGGATGTTTGTTTGTTAATACTTTTTTTAATCTTCTTTTTTTAATAAAATGTTGGAAAGTCTGGAATATCACTCGTGTACCATTGCAATACTTGGTACATGTGACTTGTTTGATTAGGTGGATATTACTTGCAAGACTGTCTAACTCAGTAGATGTAACATGTTTGTTATAGCAAGACTGTGAGTATGACTCGGTGGAGGTGCGGAGTGGCCTGGACTCAGAGTCAACCCTTCACGGGACATTCTGCGGCTCCCAGAACCCCCAACCCATTGCGTCTGAGGGAAACACCCTTCGTATCATCTTCAGCACTGACAACACCGTACAAAAGACTGGCTTCTCAGCATCATTCTTCATAGGTATAGTTGTAGGGGTCACCATTGGGAGTAGTTTCACTTTTATGATTGTATCTCGATAGTTAGTGTCATGGCAGTTGAATTAAAACAATTAATCTGTGAATGTCATCACTAGTGCGAATGATTATTACTTGATGTTAGGTCAAAAATGAATAAAATTACCAAATGTCATTAAAAAATGTTTGCAAATATTGCTTTTGTGAAGCTAAGTAATCCTGCTGATTTGTAAGTCATTACTGTCAATAGTTCAGTTTATTACTGACAGTAAGTAGTGATAGTAGAGTATTTTCACACCAACTATCCTGATGCATTAATAATATGATGCATTTTTACACTTGTATAGATTTATTTACAACATTGCTGGAACAACATCGTTACATTTTGCCTATATCACATCAGAATTATGTGTCAAGCTTTACCAACAATGCTAATAATGGTTCTACACATGAATTACTTTAACAGCATGACATCTCCTAAATGATATATTATCGCATGGAGTTGTCACATTAAAGACATCATAAAGAAAAACATTAGGGGTACAATTACAACAAAATATATCATGGAATATCCACTGTGACATCCGTTTGGCTTGACAGACCATTTGACAAGCGTCAGGTTAAATGATGGATAAATCAGTTGGGTCACATTGATGTCAAAATACATGTGAGTAAGTGTCAGTGGTATGTTTGCAGACAAGGATGAGTGTGCCGTGGACAATGGCGGGTGCCAACACATCTGCAAGAACACTGTGGGCAGCTACCAGTGCGCCTGTCACAACGGCTTCACACTGCACGAGAACATGCTCGACTGCAAGGAAGGTACGGCATCAACCACACAGGCATACATGTATACCACGCACGCATGCACGCACGCACGCACGCACGCACGCACGCACGCATGCACGCACATACAGTATAACTCTATGTATATTCTAAATTAGTAACAGGAATCAGGAAATATTAATTATGTGTCCAAAATTACTTCACAAACCATATATATATATATATATATATATATATATATGTTACTTTATAAGACAAACATCACCAAACAAACAATAATTTTACCATCCAAAATTTAAAGTGTATGTCAACTATTGATCCTAAAACATCCATTCACATTTGTCACCCTATTTGTGTCTTTCTTAGTATAACTCACCCAAACCCCATTCAGAGTGCCATACGACATGTCATTGACGCATGACATGTCATGTCATGTTGTCAGGTGGGTGTCAGCACGAGGTGAAGAACCCCGTGGGAGAGATCAGCAGTCCCAACTGGCCGGACTACTACCCCAGCAGGAAGGACTGTGTGTGGGTGTTCAGCACCACCCCTGGACACAGGATCAAACTGGTCAGTTCTTACACTCGGCTCAACATAATTACTCATGAAACGGTTCTCCTACTTGTAATCGCTTGCATCGAGAGTGATCCTATCTGAACTGAGTGTCTTTGACAATGACAAAATGGTGACACGGCCTAATGGCACTGGTAGAGTTACTGTTTCTTCAGTGAGGAGCGGTGGTCGCGTGGTAGAGCGCCGGACTGTCGATCTAGGGGACGGTGGTTCAATCCCACCTACTGCCGTTTCGAAACTTAGGCAATTTTGTTCACCTCACATTGCCTGTGTCTTTCGGAAGACACAGTAAAAGCCGGTGGTCCCTTCTATCTGGTGTCTATGCCAGGGGAAGTAAAATATCCCACACAGGGGGTAAATGTGTATCCTGTAGTGGACTCACTAATTCTAGAGAAGGACAACTCTGAAAACCAAGCTCGACAATACTCTAATCACAAACATGTGGCTAACATAGAGTGATGAGCTAACCATAAGAAGAAGACAGTCACCTAGTGTAGACACCGCATTGCTATTTCCATTGCTGGGATGGCACATGTCAATGTAAATTGACTGGAAACTAGTTATTTATCCGCATGAAGATGATTGTGTGGTAAAAAGAGAGCAGAGGTTTCAGATGCTGGTGGAACTATCTGATGCTGTGAGACAATTTCAGTTGGTGACAGGGAAGTTATTACAATAAATGTGATGCGTGTCTTTCATAGATCGATGTCAGACATTGCTGAAAAAGGGCGGTGTATGCTAGTTAGGGTGTACATATAGAACAAATATGATATACCATTTGTTGTACGTATCCAACTAACTCCAATTAAACCTTTTCCCTCCTGACAATGTCTCTCAACCGGCCTCCTCCCCCAGCTCATCCATTCTGTGCTTGCTGTGTCTTGTCACAAACAAATCTCTTCACATTATCTGTCTACTCACCTCTACTTGCAAACTATCGTTACATTATCTGACATCTTCTATCTTTACTTTGGGAGCATTCTACCTCTGTGTCTAGCCTGTATGTCACCCTGTGGTCTGTCTATTATATGTGACTATCACAAACCTGAAGCTGTGTTTGATATGATTTAGGTATTCAATGACTTTGAGTTGGAGCCGCACCAGGAGTGTACATATGATCACGTCGAGGTGTTTGACGGCATCAACAAGGAGGCCCAGAGTCTGGGCAAGTACTGTGGCAGCAAGGTGCCTGACCCTGTCATTGCCAGCACCAACCACATGTACATGATGTTCTACTCAGACGCCTCAGTGCAGCGCAAGGGCTTCCACGCCACACACACTACAAGTAGGTACTTCCCTGGTCTTGTTTCGTCTCAAAGGCGCCATGATGGGTGGCATACATCACTGCCTATTCCACCCTCTTCATGAGATATATCATGTGTCAGTGACCGTGTGGTGTGTTGGAGTGAGTTGTGGATGTGTCAGTGACTGTGTGGTGTGTTGGAGTGAGTCATGCTGTGTCAGTGACCGTGTGGTGTGTTGGAGTGAGTCATGCTGTGTCAGTGACCGTGTGGTGTGTTGGAGTGAGTTGTGGATGTGTCAGTGACCGTGTAGTGTGTTGGAGTGAGTCATGCTGTGTCAGTGACCGTGTGGTGTGTTGGAGTGAGTCGTGGATGTGTCAGTGACCGTGTGGTGTGTTGGAGTGAGTCATGGATGTGTCAGTGACCGTGTGGTGTGTTGGAATGAGTCATGGATGTGTCAGTGACCGTGTGGTCTGTTGGAGTGAGTCATGGATGTGTCAGTGACCGTGTGGTGTGTTGGAGTGAGTCATGGATGTGTCAGTGACCGTGTGGTGTGTTGGAGTGAGTCGTGGATGTGTCAGTGACCGTGTGGTGTGTTGGAGTGAGTCATGGATGTGTCAGTGACCGTGTGGTGTGTTGGAGTGAGTCGTGGATGTGTCAGTGACCGTGTGGTGTGTTGGAGTGAGTCGTGGATGTGTCAGTGACCGTGTGGTGTGTTGGAGTGAGTCATGGATGTGTCAGTGACCGTGTGGTGTGTTGGAGTGAGTCGTGGATGTGTCTGACCGTGTGGTGTGTTGGAGTGAGTCGTGGATGTGTCAGTGACCGTGTGGTGTGTTGGAGTGAGTCGTGGATGTGTCAGTGACCGTGTGGTGTGTTGGAGTGAGTCGTGGATATGTCAGTGACCGTATAGTGTGTTGGAGTGAGTCATGGATGTGTCAGTGACCGTGTGGTGTGTTGGAATGAGTCGTGGATGTGTCAGTGACCGTGTGGTGTGTTGGAGTGAGTCGTGGATGTGTCAGTGACCGTGTGGTGTGTTGGAATGAGTCATGGATGTGTCAGTGACCGTATGGTGTGTTGGAGTGAGTCGTGGATGTGTCAGTGACCATGTGGTGTGTTGGAGTGAGTCGTGGGTGTGTAGTGACCGTGTGGTGTGTTGGAGTGAATCATGGATGTGTCGGTGACCATGTGGTGTGTTGGAGTGGATGTGTCAGTGACCATGTGGTGTGTTGGAGTGAGTCGTGGGTGGGTAGTGACCGTGTGGTGTGTTGGAGTGAATCATGGATGTGTCGGTGACCATGTGGTGTGTTGGAGTGGATGTGTCAGTGACCGTGTGGTGTGTTGGAGTGAGTCGTGGTGTGTCAGTGACACTGTGGTGTGTTGCAGTCTGTGGGGGCCGGGTGAGTGCCAGGAACAAGGCCCAGCACCTGTACTCCCACGCCAAGTACGGGGACCAGAACTACAACAACAAGGAGGACTGTGACTGGGTGCTGTCTGCCGGCCACGACCACTACAGGGTGCGCCTGCGCTTCCTCACCTTCGAGGTGGAGGACGAGACAGACTGCGGGTGAGTGGGTCTAGTGACAATGGAGACCCTCACTCAGTGTACATTTCAATTGACTGAATCTCTACATATTTATTCAGTTGATATTATTTTAGACTATATACATGTTTTAATTAGTTCTAATTTAATTTATTCACGTTGTAAAAAGGTAAGTTTATATATAGCGCAGTATCCAATTTTCAGAATTGCGCAAAGCGCTTTACACTTTGCTTACCTGGCAGACTTGCTCAATCAGTCACCATCTCAATGTCTATGGAAAGCATCCAGCCATATGCTACAATTAATGTGCGAAGGCTGCGCGTACACATATCCACCACTGTCTATATACTCATTTATATAGCTGAGTGAACTGGAGCATTGTAGAGTGAAAAAAACTTGCCCAAGGTTTTAACACCGCAGCACAGGGTTCGAACCCGGGTTCTCTTAGTCAAGAGTCCAAAGCTCTACTTCTGAGCGTTGTATATTCCATCTGTACTTTTAATAATACTTCGCGAAATGTTTTATAATTTTCTGTCTGACACTTAATTAGTTGTAATTTTATATATTCAGAATATAGGCCAATTACAGTTTTATTATCCTACTTTATTTTATTGTTTTATAATTTTACCAGACATTTGAATTAGTAATATTTTCATATATAGTTTTTCTAATGTACTTTAATGAGTTGTTTTATAAGTTGTAATGCTCTTATTGTACTTTTCAGCCACTATGGCTGCCATAGAGAATAAACTTTATTATCATTATTAGACTATCTGCTCTTCCACATGATGCAACTTTAGGGATGTGAAAACTGTCACTATAATCTGGTTGTGCACTTTTAGTCACATGACAAGATTATTTTGCATATTTTTAGGTTATTTAAGTTTGGTCGTAACTTAGTAGTATCTTACCTATGTACATTTAGTTATGTGAAGCGAATACTTTTGTAAGTCTACAGTTGTGTAAATGACAAGAATATCTTTAAAGGTTATGAAACTACAATCAAATGACAAGAATGCTTTTGTATAATTAGGGTTTCTTCAACTTGAATAATCTCACAAGCATAATATGTTTATGCAGCTTTAATTATATGACAAGTTTGCTTTTTAGACCTCAGAAGAAGTTAACAGGCTTACAATGCAATCTCAGTTTTCTCTCCTCAGGTATGACTATGTAGAGATCTATGATGGCCGAGATGCTTCTAGCAAACAGCTTGGGCATTTCTGTGGCAACCAGGTAATGTATGCGTACAATGTGGATTTATTAACTCTTACACCCATGATGAGGCAGTAAATAGTTTCTAATTACTTCATTCATGACACATATTACAGTACATAAACATAGATTTTTATAATACTTGGCCAATACTCTCAGAAACACTAAATTATACAATCAAATTCTCAGTGTTCTTCATAAGGGGGAATTCAAAATTGTTTCTTGAATATTTGATTGTAATTTATCTGTGGCAT
Source organism: Oasisia sp. SBJ-2009 (assembly GCA_964017155.1). Classification (NCBI taxonomy): domain Eukaryota; kingdom Metazoa; phylum Annelida; class Polychaeta; order Sabellida; family Siboglinidae; genus Oasisia; species Oasisia sp. SBJ-2009. Next base: position 7,754,872 of record OZ024858.1, read on the forward strand.
AAATAAGTATCCTTAGATGTAACCACAAATAATGACAAGTATGAGTGCATTAAAGCAAGTGACCACAGAACAGTTAGGCCAGCAATTTCACACAAATATCCTGAGTTTGTTTACAGAATTGTTCTTTCTCTAGATCCCTCAGGAATTTATCTCCACCGGTCGTCACCTGTTGATCCGGTTCAAGAGCGATGACACGATCAACTGGAAGGGTTTCTCAGCAACATACGTTCTGGCTGGCCCCAATGCTGAGCCTGTTGTTCAGCCAACTGTGAAAATACCACTTGTGGCAACCCCCAAAAAGGGGAAACTGGGGAAGAAGGAAACCGAGACGGACAGAATGTATAACAAGGATCAGTGATCTGAGGCAGAGGCTGCGTAGTGAAGCTGGTTGTGCATTTTAAATGTGAACTATAACTCATGCAGGGTGCTGTAATTCACCCAGTAACATGGTGCATTATGGGTAATGTCTCACAAAATATTGCATTGTGGGTAGTTTACCTCACTGAATGTTGCGTTGCGGGTTTTTCACCTCACAAAATGTTGAATGTTTGCTAGTTTATCTCGCACAAAATGTTGCATTTTGTGTGGTATACGTTAGTGTTGCATTATGGGTGGTTAACCTCATAAAATCTATTGTGGAAGGTTCGCCTTACCAATATAATATTGGATATTAATTAATAGTGGATATTTCACCTTCCAAAATATTGCACCATGGGTGTTTAATATCACAAAATATTGCATTATGGATGATTCATCTTGCAAAATGTTGCATTGTGGGTTATTTATCTCACACTATGTAGCATTGTGGGGGTTCATGTTACAAAATGGTTACCTCGCAATGTGACAATTGTTTGTTTCAGTGTCTAATGAATATCCCTACATGCCCTCCTCTATACTCACATGCCATGTCATGTTGTCATTTAATTTTGGCAGTATTCACATTTTATTATGACTGTTCAGTGAAACACTAGTTACATCTTCGATAACAGGCAAATAACAGAAATTTAGTATATTTGGCATTCTGTCATACATTTGCGTAATCCAAAAATTAAGTATGAAATGGTAAGGAATGCCAAGCCTATAATAAATTGTAATAAAACCAAGATATGCATCTTATTATGCATGAATTCAATCCGTGTTGTATATAAGATACCTGGAAGAAATTTTGTACAGAAGTAGGCATTCAAAGATATATTAACTGTGCAATATTTTATTTTATTGTGTGTGCGATTTGGCAGTTTGTATACTGCCTGTTGTATAATGATGTAATATATTACAGTAACTGCATGATTAGGTTAATATAATGCATTAGTATTTACTGATCCGTATATTTTGCAATTAGATACACCTTAGTATTTGCCTCCAGTGCCGTTTTTTGTAGATGGAACTTGTCTGGATTTTTCTAAAGAGGAGATAGAAATGTTTAAAGATGGAAAATGTCAAAAACTTGTATATCATGTATATTATTACCTTGATTCGTGATACCTATATATGTTGTCAATATTCGAAGTATTGTATTGTGTGGGTATAAATTCACAAAATTATTTGGTCGTTGTTTTGGCCACTAAGGTTTTACTAACTTAAGGCAAACTGTATCTCTGCGACTTTAAATTGTAATGTATAATGAAACTTCTAGCTGTATTCAATGCTCAATTTTATATGCACAGTTAATTTAGTGTTAGTGAGATGGCATTAGTTACAACATCAAATGGTTGTGTGAAAATCTTTATCTTACCTACTAGTACTAAATAAATATGTACAGTTTTAGTACACAGTATTGTTACTTCCTGTTCGTATAGATCATGGTTTATATTTCATGGGAAACTTGTAAATGTCCATGAAGCAATGAATTTTATATGAAGTGTAAAATGTAACCGTCATGTTTATTTTTACATAGGTATATATGGTAGACTGGCTTTAGTGGCCATAATGATAATTTGTATATAACTGTCAGTTTTTAGTCCCCTATTAGTATTAGTGAGTATCCAATTAAGTCATGAAACTTTCCGTAACAGCAGCCTGCTTACAACGGTAATATTGCATAGCCCCAAACGTGAACATTATTATATTACTGAGTAGTTAGAGACATTGTACTAGGACTTACAATGTGATGTTAGTAAAGGTAAGTTCTTACACAGCACAGAATCCCGTCCTCAGAGCTCAAAGCACTTTTGTCTTTGCACTACTCCATGGCAAACCTGTTCAATCAAGCACCATCTTGACTTCTATGGAAGCATCCAGCTTCACTGCAGTTCCTGTGCAGACTCTCTGTACACAAATATCCACCGCTGTTTATAGCCAGGTACACATCCATACAGCAGAGTAAACTGGAGCACTGTAGAGTTTAAGAACTTGCTAGTGAACATCTCAGCTAAAACAAATATATGTCCGCAGAAATATATGTCCGCAATTCAGTGGTCGTTATTATATGTAGATGTTTATTGATTGAGCACAATATTTATACAGAAATATTCTATGGTGCTATACAATAAAAAATGCACAATGGAAGTTAATATAACCATAAATATTCAACATAATACACCGATGCGCGCGCGCGCCCACACACATTGATATACTGTAATGAAATAAGTAAAATAAATTAGATAAATAAATAGTAGTTGGGGACATCAACGAGACTTCAAAGAAACAAGCACTCAAGGGGGTGTAGTTGGGGACATCGACGAGATTTCAAAGAAACAAGCTGTCAAGGGGGTGTAGTTGGGGACATCAACGAGATTTCAAAGAAACAAGCACTCAAGGGGGTGTAGTTGGGGACATCGACGAGACTTCAAAGAAACAAGCTCTCAAGGGGGTGTAGTTGGGGACATCAAAGAGACTTCAAAGAAACAAGCACTCAAGGGGGTGTAGTTGGGGACATCAAAGAGACTTCAAAGAAACAAGCTCTCAAGGGGGTGTAGTTGGGGACATCAAAGAGACTTCAAAGAAACAAGCACTCAAGGGGTGTAGTTGGGGACATCGACGAGCTCTCAACGAAACAAGCACTCAAAAACGTACATTGTTGTCAACTTCAACCAGACCTCGACGAAACAAGTATTGGGGCGAGAACCAAATATATACTGCCGCTGCACCACTCCGCTGCACCACTCCGCTGCACCACTCCGCTCCACCACTCCGCTGCACCACTCCGCTGCACCACTCCGCTGCACCATTCCGCCGCACCACTCCGCCGCACCACTCCGCTCCACCACTCCGCTCCACCACTCCGCTCCACCACTCCGCCGCACCACTCCGCCGCACCACTCAGCCGCACCACTCAGCCGCACCACTCAGCCGCACCACTCAGCCGCACCACTCCGCTGCTGGATCATGAACTTCGATTCCACCACAGAACGACTGGCACAAGCGTACATAGACGTCACCACGGAAGGACAGACGGATGTCTGTTGCGCAACATTCAAGGTCGGGGTCATTCTCATGTGCCGCTCAAGACCAGAAATCAGGCACATAATATCCTTTCCTGTTAAAAAAGCACACAGTAAAGGTAACGCATAGTGAAACTGTATTTGCTTGGCGGTGAAAAGATCATTCGGTCGGCATGACCGAAGCTAGTTAATTGCTTCTAACAGTTACGCATAGGGGGACTCTACGTATAGAAGCCGGCAGAGCGAAAATGTGTCCATCGGCAATGGCTATCGTTCACGTTTACCATGCAGGCCTATATATTTAAACAAGTAGAGGACCTCCTTAACCATTAACATCTTCGTAATCTAACTAAACCATAGAAACATTTTATTACGTAGAAATCCACATTTTGCTGGACTTATGTGCTTCTGTTGTCGTGACAATTGTGATGATTACACAAATAACACATGGCGTTCAACAGAGATTATATAATATTATCTCAGTCGTAGGCAGTTGTGATATCGGTGACAGTAACATCAATTTATTAAACACGTCACGAACCTATTCTGACGTTATTGCGGTGTTTATCACAATGGCTTTGTTCCGTTGCCCGCCAACACAAGTAATGATCGCGTTTCGGCAAGCACTAAGGTGTCTCTAGCTTACTGGTGAGTCCACGCAAAATAAATTACGGAAGATTTAGTCTTTCGTGCTAAGATAACCTGGAATCCCATCAGTTTCACATGGGCACACAGCTTGTGCATGTTTGAAATTGTCGATGTTGGCCCTATAACGCGAGGTGTTACGACACCACGTTAGCATTCCCAAACTAGGAAAAAGATTATGTACGACGGCAATTGAAATAATTTGCAATAGCGGCACTATCTAGTGGGTCAAACAAGTTAACACAATATAATGGAAATTAACGAAACCATCAGCAGGGAGAAGAAGGAACGAATGATTAAAAAGGAAGTGAGTTAAACATAGTGAGTGAAACAGGTCACTCATTTTGCTGTGATCTCCAACACGACAGAACAAGTGACCTGTTTCACTTGGGTCATAGCAAGTAAGGTCGACGTAAATACCTTTGTCCAGTGACATCCAACACGACAGAACAAGTGACCTGTTTCACTTGGGTCATAGCAAGTAAGGTCGACGTAAATACCTTTGTCCAGTGACATCCAACACGACAGAACAAGTGACCTGTTTCACTTGGGTCATAGCAAGTAAGGTCGACGTAAATACCTTTGTCCAGTGACATCCAACACGACAGAACAAGTGACCTGTTTCACTTGGGTCATAGCAAGTAAGGTCGACGTAAATACCTTTGTCCAGTGACATCCAACACGACAGAACAAGTGACCTGTTTCACTTGGGTCATAGCAAGT
>OZ024858.1:7764622-7839622 GCA_964017155.1 Oasisia sp. SBJ-2009
GATTATAATTATTTAAATGTAATTATAATCCACACTTGGTCATTAAATCATCAAAATGAAGTTTCACAAAATAAAGACTACTGTAACAATATCCATCACCACTGGAGCTGCCATATTGTGGTTGGTAGCGACATTAAAATGTAAATTAAGATATGTATCTTCTCTTAATTAGCCTGTCAATGCAAATTATAATATAATTAAGAATATATGCATGCAGCCAAACTACTACCTTACAACCTTCCGAGCTAAATGTCTGCCGTCTCGGTAGACACTAATTCTACTCACTGAATCTATAAACATTCATAGTCTGCACAGCAACAGAGCTTGGTAAGCGATGTTTATTTCTGTGTCGTCCTGCTGTTGTTTGAACCGAACGTCGAACTTCCTGTCGCTTGTTATCGGTGGTCACAACAGTATCAGGTGGTCGTCCTCCATGTTCCTCTTGGTTCACGGCATCATCTACACGTGGCACAACTCGCCGAAGTCGCACAATGTCCAGGTCTTCTTCTGAATCTGATGACATGGACGAGTTGGAATCAGTCGGCAGTGTAGTTGCTACCTGGTCGTCATCACTTGGTAAATCAGTGTTCTCATTGTTGGGCACCATTTCCTTGCTGTCCAACAACTCAGCTCGATGGACTGCTTTTGTTGCTCCAAAACCATCAGCTGGTTGAATGATATATACATTGCTACCTTCGAGACAAGACAACACCTTATATGGAGTCGGTTTCCATGCATCTTGTATCTTGGCACGACCAATGGGATGGTTACGCAAGAAGACTCTTGATCCAATCCTGATGCCTGGATCATTAGTTTTCCTTTCTTGCCGTGTCTTTCGCGCATGTATTGCTCGATCAGTATTGCGACGAACTCGCTCGAGCACATAGCTCAGTCGACGAGTATGACTCTCCAACCAGTCATCCACCGATCCTGTCCCTGCATATTCCAATGCCTCGTCAATTCTTGGCAGGGGGTATGCATCTTTCCGTGTCCGCAGATTTAATGGAGGGTAGTCGACGCACACTATCAACTCTCCAGTCTTCTTCCTCAGTAGGACTGCCTGGAATGCCCATGGACTGTTACTTTTCCGGATAATGCCTTGCCGCATCCAACTCTCCAGATGTTGGCGCACTTCCTGTTGGAGATTGGGTGGCACTTGGCGATGTAGGATCCTTATGGGCGTTTCATCCGTCAGTGGTATCCCATGTTTCACATTGTCAATGTAGCCTAAGTCGTCATCACCGAGACTGAACGCACCGACATGTCTGAGTAGCATGGCGTGTAACAACTTCCTTTGTTCTTCACTAAGGTTGTCCTCCTCTATGTCTAAACTGAAAGGAAGTTGAGGTAAATCTTCAGTGTTCGGGGTGATGTCTTCTCGTAGTGGGCCCAACACTGCCTTGTCTTCTCCCACCTGATGGACCTGACAGTCACGCTCCAGTTGACCGTCTACCACCATTACTTTGGTCATTAGCCCAAGTCGTGTTCGTGGGTTTAGCCAAATGTCCTGTTCAGTCTCATTGGCGACGCACAGAACAACTCTTCACTTCTCGAGAATGGTCAAGGTATCATGCACCTTGACCCCTTGAGGTAGATGTACTTACCTCCAACTTGCTCCACCAACACCTCGCCTGACATTTTCTTATTACCAGTACATGGTACGGACGACACTGTCCGTGCTGGTAGAAGAACAGGCATCTTGCCGGCTACCTTGGCAAGACCAATGTGGTGTCTAGACATTGACTCCTCTGTTTCAGTTGCTTGCAAACTTGCATGCAGAGGTAATTCACTAAGCCAGTCCGCTCCATCTGGGTAATGTTGGAATTCCTCAGCTGTCGATTCACTCAACATGTGTTGAGACTCTATGCAACATATTGCATCCTAGAAGGCCAGGAACTGATTCTTTAGCTGCTCGCTGGGCAGGATTTGGAGAATCTCGTACTACGAGCATTCCTACTCCCTCGTATCTTGCATCAAGTGCGACAAGATCTGGCTCGAAGTAACCGATATATGGTACGCTGAGCCCATTTGCTGCTGTGAGATGTAGAACTGTGTTTATCTGGATTAGCCGATATCCCACTGGTTCTAAGAATCGACGAAAGAATGATTCTGTCACCATTGATACCTCTGACCCAGAGTCCAACAAACACCTACATTCCACATCTCCAATCTTGATTGTTGCTTCTGGACAATGCCCTATTGCCCTGGAGTATATCCTCTCCGAATCGACACCATCTGGCAAGCCAAAGACATCCCCTTCCACCACCTGGCTCTCAATGGTGGAGAGACTCAGTTTCCCGCCTGCGTCATGCTTGAGGGACTTTCCTGCGGTTTCGGTTGTCCACCTCGTTTCTTCTGATTTGTAGATTTCCTGGTTGGACACTCCCTGACCATGTGGTCAGGTGATCCACAGCCATAACACACCGATACACCTTTCTCGTTTCTGCCACTGTTGTCACACTTGGTGTGTTTCTTCGGTGCTCGGAGGAGCAGATCAAGCTTCTTCTCGATACTGTCAATCTGAACCTGCTGTTCCTCATTTTCTCCTCGAGTGTTGGCGTGTGACTCACCTCACGAACAACGGTGATCCTTCTGTCATCACCAAGCCACTTTGTCGCCCTCGTTCTGAATGACCAGAACGTCAAATCCGGTTCATCCAGATTCAGACGTCGCAGCTCTCGGCGGAAATGGTTATCGATGACACCTTCAGTCAATCGCTCCTTCAACTCTTTGTTAATGGTTCCATCTTCTCGGCCGTGTCTTTGTACGATTCTATCAGCGATCTTCACCAAAGCCAAAGAGTAGTCTTCGAAAGACTCCTTTGCTCCTTGGTCTCGGCGATAGAATTCTTTCTTCAGGCTAGTTGCTGAATCTACGTGACCATACGACTCCACTATGACATCCAGTAGTTGAATTAGTCTTGCTCACCACGAAATCGCAGTCGCATCTCAGACTTGGCTTCTCCAACCAGATGTTGCATAACAAAGTCAACTTGCTCATCTGGTGACATCCGTCTGGCATTGAGGCCTGCTCTGATGTCCTCCAGCCAGTCGGTGACATCTACGTCCTGCGCATCTCGAGGACGCCCACGTAGTTTGGGTAGTTTCCTTTCCCTAGACACGTTTCTGTTCTAGCAGCTCTCTCTCTTCTGCCACTGTCGCTGCATGTTCTGCCTCTTGCAGACGTCCGGCCAAGTCACGCTGCTCTTCCAATTCGTGCTTTAACGAGTCTAGCTCCTCTCGTGCTCGGCGCAACGCCATGGCAGCTAGAAGAATGCAGCTAGAAGACAATAATATAGTCACAGATTCCTACAACATTAACACAGGACAATCAACAATCATGACATTCAAGTGTATGTGCAGTGTAGTTAATAACGTTCACAACTCAACAAGGTGGTCAGGTGTTAATCTGCCCAGTCCATGGTAATGTTCAAACTGTTCATAGTTGATACCGTTGTAGACAATCGGTTGTAGCCGTAGTTGTAGTACTGCCGTGGTCTCAGTCTCCAGCTGCCTTAGTTCGCACAAGTGTTGGGGTTTGTCCAGGGCCACAACCCTGCTCGCAGCGCCAAATTGTGACGGTCCGATATTGCACAACAACAAATCGGCTCCAGTCTTGTATAAGTTCTTTATTGTGGACTAACTTTTGGACGAAAATTTAAATAAAACCCCAACACTGCTCTAGAGACTCATATGACTCTCACATCATATGTCAATCATGTGAGGTCTGGCTCCTTCCAACATTAAATGTCTCCTCCTTGTTGTTCGAAACCTGAGCCAGCCTAGCTCACAGCTGCTGTACCAAGGCTTGGTCAAACACGTGACAGTGTCACAGAGATAGTTTATCTCATAACGTTGGAAAAAACTTATTAATCGATGATTATAATTATTTAAATGTAATTATAATCCACACTTGGTCATTAAATCATGAAAATGAAGTTTCACAAAATAAAGACTACTGTAACAATATCCATCACCACTGGTGCTGCCATATTGTGGTTGGTAGCGACATTAAAATGTAAATTAAGATATGTATCTTCTCTTAATTAGCCTGTCAATGCAAATTATAATATAATTAAGAATATATGCATGCAGCCAAACTACTACCTTACAACCTTCCGAGCTAAATGTCTGCCGTCTCGGTAGACACTAATTCTACTCACTGAATCTATAAACATTCATAGTCTGCACAGCAACAGAGCTTGGTAAGCGATGTTTATTTCTGTGTCGTCCTGCTGTTGTTTGAACCGAACGTCGAACTTCCTGTCGCTTGTTATCGGTGGTCACAACAGTATCAGGTGGTCGTCCTCCATGTTCCTCTTGGTTCACGGCATCATCTACACGTGGCACAACTCGCCGAAGTCGCACAATGTCCAGGTCTTCTTCTGAATCTGATGACATGGACGAGTTGGAATCAGTCGGCAGTGTAGTTGCTACCTGGTCGTCATCACTTGGTAAATCAGTGTTCTCATTGTTGGGCACCATTTCCTTGCTGTCCAACAACTCAGATGGACTGCTTTTGTTGCTCCAAAACCATCAGCTGGTTGAATGATATATACATTGCTACCTTCGAGACAAGACAACACCTTGTATGGAGTCGGTTTCCATGCATCTTGTATCTTGGCACGACCAATGGGATGGTTACGCAAGAAGACTCTTGATCCAATCCTGATGCCTGGATCATTAGTTTTCCTTTCTTGCCGTGTCTTTCGCGCATGTATTGCTCGATCAGTATTGCGACGAACTCGCTCGAGCACATAGCTCAGTCGACGAGTATGACTCTCCAACCAGTCATCCACCGATCCTGTCCCTGCATATTCCAATGCTTCGTCAATTCTTGGCAGGGGGTATGCATCTTTCCGTGTCCGCAGATTTAATGGAGGGTAGTCGACGCACACTATCAACTCTCCAGTCTTCTTCCTCACTAGGACTGCCTGGAATGCCCATGGACTGTTACTTTTCCGGATAATGCCTTGCCGCATCCAACTCTCCAGATGTTGGCGCACTTCCTGTTGGAGATTGGGTGGCACTTGGCGATGTAGGATCCTTATGGGCGTTTCATCCGTCAGTGGTATCCCATGTTTCACATTGTCAATGTAGCCTAAGTCGTCATCACCGAGACTGAACGCACCGACATGTCTGAGTAGCATGGCGTGTAACAACTTCCTTTGTTCTTCACTAAGGTTGTCCTCCTCTATGTCTAAACTGAAAGGAAGTTGAGGTAAATCTTCAGTGTTCGGGGTGATGTATTCTCGTAGTGGGCCCAACACTGCCTTGTCTTCTCCCACCTGATGGACCTGACAGTCACGCTCCAGTTGACCGTCTACCACCATTACTTTGGTCATTAGCCCAAGTCGTGTTCGTGGGTTTAGCCAAATGTCCTGTTCAGTCTCATTGGCGACGCACAGAACAACTCTTCACTTCTCGAGAATGGTCAAGGTATCATGCACCTTGACCCCTTGAGGTAGATGTACTTACCTCCAACTTGCTCCACCAACACCTCGCCTGACATTTTCTTATTACCAGTACATGGTACGGACGACACTGTCCGTGCTGGTAGAAGAACAGGCATCTTGCCGGCTACCTTGGCAAGACCAATGTGGTGTCTAGACATTGACTCCTCTGTTTCAGTTGCTTGCAAACTTGCATGCAGAGGTAATTCACTAAGCCAGTCCGCTCCATCTGGGTAATGTTGGAATTCCTCAGCTGTCGATTCACTCAACATGTGTTGAGACTCTATGCAACATATTGCATCCTAGAAGGCCAGGAACTGATTCTTTAGCTGCTCGCTGGGCAGGATTTGGAGAATCTCGTACTACGAGCATTCCTACTCCCTCGTATCTTGCATCAAGTGCGACAAGATCTGGCTCGAAGTAACCGATATATGGTACGCTGAGCCCATTTGCTGCTGTGAGATGTAGAACTGTGTTTATCTGGATTAGCCGATATCCCACTGGTTCTAAGAATCGACGAAAGAATGATTCTGTCACCATTGATACCTCTGACCCAGAGTCCAACAAACACCTACATTCCACATCTCCAATCTTGATTGTTGCTTCTGGACAATGCCCTATTGCCCTGGAGTATATCCTCTCCGAATCAACACCATCTGGCAAGCCAAAGACATCCCCTTCCACCACCTGGCTCTCATTGGTGGAGGGACTCAGTTTCCCGCCTGCGTCATGCTTGAGGGACTTTCCTGCGGTTTCGGTTGTCCACCTCGTTTCTTCTGATTTGTAGATTTCCTGGTTGGACACTCCCTGACCATGTGGTCAGGTGATCCACAGCCATAACACACCGATACACCTTTCTCGTTTCTCCCACTGTTGTCACACTTGGTGTGTTTCTTCGGTGCTCGGAGGAGCAGATCAAGCTTCTTCTCGATACTGTCAATCTGAACCTGCTGTTCCTCATTTTCTCCTCGAGTGTTGGCGTGTGACTCACCTCATGAACAACGGTGATCCTTCTGTCATCACCAAGCCACGTTGTCGCCCTCGTTCTGAATGACCAGAACGTCAAATCCGGTTCATCCAGATTCAGACGTCGCAGCTCTCGGCGGAAATGGTTATCGATGACACCTTCAGTCAATCGCTCCTTCAACTCTTTGTTAATGGTTCCATCTTCTCGGCCGTGTCTTTGTACGATTCTATCAGCGATCTTCACCAAAGCCAAAGAGTAGTCTTCGAAAGACTCCTTTGCTCCTTGGTCTCGGCGATAGAATTCTTTCTTCAGGCTAGTTGCTGAATCTACGTGACCATACGACTCCACTATGACATCCAGTAGTTGAATTAGTCTTGCTCACCACGAAATCGCAGTCGCATCTCAGACTTGGCTTCTCCAACCAGATGTTGCATAACAAAGTCAACTTGCTCATCTGGTGACATCCGTCTGGCATTGAGGCCTGCTCTGATGTCCTCCAGCCAGTCGGTGACATCTACGTCCTGCGCATCACGAGGACGCCCACGTAGTTTGGGTAGTTTCCTTTCCCTAGACACGTTTCTGTTCTAGCAGCTCTCTCTCTTCTGCCACTGTCGCTGCATGTTCTGCCTCTTGCAGACGTCCGGCCAAGTCACGCTGCTCTTCCAATTCGTGCTTTAACGAGTCTAGCTCCTCTCGTGCTCGGCGCAACGCCATGGCAGCTAGAAGAATGCAGCTAGAAGACAATAATATAGTCACAGATTCCTACAACATTAACACAGGACAATCAACAATCATGACATTCAAGTGTATGTGCAGTGTAGTTAATAACGTTCACAACTCAACAAGGTGGTCAGGTGTTAATCTGCCCAGTCCATGGTAATGTTCAAACTGTTCATAGTTGATACCGTTGTAGACAATCGGTTGTAGCCGTAGTTGTAGTACTGCCGTGGTCTCAGTCTCCAGCTGCCTTAGTTCGCACAAGTGTTGGGGTTTGTCCAGGGCCACAACCCTGCTCGCAGCGCCAAATTGTGACGGTCCGATATTGCACAACAACAAATCGGCTCCAGTCTTGTATAAGTTCTTTATTGTGGACTAACTTTTGGACGAAAATTAAAATAAAACCCCAACACTGCTCTAGAGACTCATATGACTCTCACATCATATGTCAATCATGTGAGGTCTGGCTCCTTCCAACATTAAATGTCTCCTCCTTGTTGTTCGAAACCCGAGCCAGCTTAGCTCACAGCTGCTGTACCAAGGCTTGGTCAAACACGTGACAGTGTCACAGAGATAGTTTATCTCATAACGTTGGAAAAAACTTATTAATCGATGATTATAATTATTTAAATGTAATTATAATCCACACTTGGTCATTAAATCATGAAAATGAAGTTTCACAAAATAAAGACTACTGTAACAATATCCATCACCACTGGTGCTGTCATATTGTGGTTGGTAGCGACATTAAAATGTAAATGAAGATATGTATCTTCTCTTAATTAGCCTGTCAATGCAAATTATAATATAATTAAGAATATATGCATGCATCCAAACTACTACCTTACACTTAAATGGTTTGATTGCCGAATTTAACGAACTACCTGTGTAGGGCCTAACTAAATGGCTATAGTGAAAAGTAGCTATAACGGGTCTAGACTGTGAAAATTGGCACGATGGTATTGACAAGTTCTATAAGCTGCGTAGGATGTTTGTTCTCGAACGTGAACGTATATCAGAAAAGACTGTAGTTACGATTTAATTTTAGTCCATTCTTGCGCCTCCACGCATGTGTGTAAAGGGCATATCCCTGTAAGCACTTTTCAGCATTAATAATATTGTATATTCTGTGTGAAGATTGATGGCTAGACTGGGTTGGGTTGGCTGTCGTGACTGTCATCATCATATAGATTAAATAAGAACCATGTTGAAAATAGTTGATTCCTTGTCGACGTGCGATGTCATCAAGTGGTGGCCGTCTGACAAATGACCATGAGCGGGCCGAGTTTGGACTTCGGAACCATGCTGGACTTCGAATGTCATTGACCTTTCAGCCGATTTTCTGCTATGCATTTGGAGAGATAACCTCTGACGCTGGACAGCCAGATTCTACTCAGACCACGCGAGAACGTTCATCAAGTTATTCTAAAACAATCTCTGAAGCGTGAAATTATGATTCCACATGCGTGTGTACATTTTAGCGAAGCAGAAACGCCTTGTTAATTCAACAGTTCAACGCTTACAAAAATCTCAAATAGGGGTTCGGATAATTCCGTCGAAAGATCTGACACAACTAGGGCTTGATAACGCAACAAGTACGGCTTAATATACTTATGCCAAATGGAAAACCACAGAAGCAATCCCAGCTGAAGTCTACAAGACCTTCGGTGGTATGCTGCATAAAATTGTCATCTCACCAAAATCAATTACCACTGGGCCTAGCGGTCGAGTTATTTTCATGAATGTATCCGAGTACGAAATAGGTTCTCGCACTTCCGTTATGAACCATGGGCAAATTCTCCCACGTTGTTCCAGATCGGTCAGCTGTAGTGGTGAGTACATACCAATAGATTATATTTGTGTATGAAAATTCGCCGCGCATCGGTTCTCGCGTGGCTTGAAGGTTCCCATAGTCAATACGATGACGTTTGATTGGACAGCTCAGCCACGGAGTGAAGTGGAACTCGCTAATTGCAGTCCTAGAGATTGGATACAGTTGGATAACTTTACTGTTTCCGTGACACACTTTCATGGCATAGTGTGTTGTTAAATATATAGCATTATTATGTTTACAACGACTTAGAAAATCATTACATTCCGCGGTTGTCACATCAGATATATCCGCCACAATACATAAACAAACATACAAATAAACGAAACAAATTTTGTTTCAAGTTAACTTTCACTTTTGCTTTGTGTGTGCAGTCAGAGACCCGCTGTTTGCTGGAGCTCTTGAATATGCTGAAGAAGGACGAGGAGGGCCCTCAAGAGCTCATGAAGCAGAATAAAGTGCTTCTCATCTCTCACACTGTCGTAAGATAAATTTTATTGTGACTACATTTTACACTGATTACTTGTATAATAACACCAGTTTTGTTAGCAACTCAACTGAGTTGGATTCACATCATACAATAAAATACAATTAACGCATCAAAACATAATAGAATATCAATACCTGTGATACTGTGTTAATCGACTGTATTCTGCCGTGCCGTGTTTACTGGCAGTTGTATAATCCCCACAATATGAAGTTAATTGCGACGAGTATCGCGTATGGCCGTCTGACTACAGTATCGCGGGAATAGAGAGTGACGAATGTGTCTGAGTGTGATGTCACTGACAGCGTGGAAGCGTCGACGCACACACAACTGAATATACCCAAGGCGACGGTTTGCTAGCATGCTGACGACATTTCAACATCATACAAGCGAAACACACACACACACACACACACACACACACACACACACACACACACACACACACACACACACACACACACACACACGCACGCACGCACGCACGCACGCACGCACGCGCGCGCGCGCGCACGCACGCACACACATACAAACAAACAAAAAACGAGCAAGCAAACAAATAAACAAACACACCCACACAGTTTTATCTTATCATTACTATATTATAAATTTGCCGGTTTCTCGGTAAATCACGTTTCCTGTGAACGATAAGACATGCAACTGTTTTGGTGCAAAATACATCTACCACACTGATTGCATGACGAAACAAATCCTAACTCAATGTTGGCAAGTTTGTGGCTAAGCAAAAGCTTCTGTATACCGTGTGGACAGGGGCGCCTCTACCGGCAGTACAACTACCGCATCGTCGACCACGATCGCCTGACGTGGTCAACGGACGAGTCCTACTTCCAGGTGTTGATGGAGATGGTGATCCAGCTACAGAAACTCGGCGAGTACATCACGACCAACTCCAAACTGAAGCAGGTCAGTCCCGTCTGTGGGCATCCTGCTTGCCACTGTCCGACGTGGGCGACGATGTTGCTGCAACTAACGTACACGACAATCATATATTATGTTTATACTTTAGTCGCCACACCCGATATTAATTTTATTGTTTTAACTGGAAATAATGATTGCTGTAGTTATTTATTGTTATTTTATGTATTTTTTTAGATATTTATTTTATCTGACAATTGACTATATTATAGTTGTTATATCATATATATATATATATATATATATATATATATATATATATATATATATATATATATATATGTATATATATATGTATATATATACATATAATATATACATATATATATATATATATATATATATATATATATATATATATATATATATATATATATATATACATATATATATATATATATATACGTATATATTATATATATATATATATATATAGGTATATGTATATATTATATGTATATATATATACATATATATATATACATATATATATATATATATATATATATATATATATATACATATATATATATATATATATATATATATATATATATATATATATATATATATATATATATATATATATATATATATATATATATATATATATATATATATATATATATGTATATATGATATAACAACTATAATATAGTCAATTGTCAGATAAAATAAATATCTAAAAACATACATAAAATAACAATATACATATATATATAGAAATATATATACACTCTATACTATACACTATACATAGCTCTCGTATTTAGATGATGTTCTTTTATTATTATAATAATGTTTTTCTGACAATTATTGTCAAATATCACCATATTGAAGTAGATTCTTCTTTGTATTTTAGCGTCTAAATAAAATTACTGTTATTATAGTATTAATCTTGACCGGTTCTAGAAATCCATTCTAAATTCTTCTGAACTCCACTAGATATTTTCCTTATCTCGGTCCGAACTCCTCTTGGAATGCTACTGACGTATGTTGAAGGCCTATCACCTAAATTTGCTGCATTTTCAACATCTCTTGAACGGCCCTTTCCACATCCATGCTGAATGCTCATGAATGGGCATATGCTCTATGAAAGGATGACAATTCTGACGTTTCGGTTTGTTTGTGTCTTCGCTTAGCTATAGCTCCTATGCCCACTATTGTACGTGTTGGTCGCTGAGTTGTCGCACTCTTGCACGTTTACAGATGTCTTTCCGGACCATCATGGACACCATGCACTACCGCGTGCCGGAGCTGCTACCTGACCAAGGTCTGTCCGCACACAATCACATATACAGTTGCTAACTTTGAGCAGTGTGAGCGTATCTCCTCCCAAGTGCCTATGACCGGTGCCCTCTTCCTAGATGACGTAAGACCACATTTGAATTCCCCGCAGGCCTATGCGACCTTTATATTTACAACGTTTCTTTCATTGCCTACCAGGTTTTCTCTACTACGCATTTTCAGACATTAATTAGCCTTCATTTGCATATATGAAATTCTAACACCTCATTTTTACACAATCCAATCCCTAACCTGACACCCCTTAATTTCTGCTAGAACCAGACACCGACTTGCCTGGATCGCATCACCAATCAAATTGAAGCCTGTATCCATTCGCAGAAAAGCACCGACGGACTCCTGTCTTAATTAGGCAGCTCATATACCACGCTGCACAAATGCATAATTTCTGCTAACTCAATACTAAACAAGCTATCACAGAAATTATATTGAGGACTCTTTCGTGGCCCGGTGAATGGCGGATGAACACCTTATTGTGGTAATACGCATCCTGACCCACTCAACAGCGATCCATTACAGATTATAATTATTATAGATATTTCGATGTGCTTACTAACATTTACCGTACATGTTTGTATTTGCCTGTGAGAGAGAAAGATGCAGTAGAGGTAACCTCGTAGCTGTGTGCAGTTAGCGTCGAAGATGTTGAATTACGTCAAGATTTGCGCGCTTGCATGGTGAATGTTCTTCGTTGGGAAATACGTGATAAGTTTGGCGGCTGTAGGTGGTCGTTTCCATGGCTATGTCATAAAGTAAAAGATCGCCGCAAGTTTTTCTCCTCCCTGTGAAATGTGGAGCCTGTTTGGACTTGCTGGCCATTGTCCACACGTTTGCAAACAAATTGCATCTATCCAACACGCCGCCGGAAGCCTCGGAACGTTAGAGCGCGCATGTGTAGCCTTGCCTATGTGAAAATAACAGCTAAGCCTGTGATTTCCCTAGACCACGGCTAAACCACCTTTATGCATACGACACCATTTAGACCAGTGGGTTTGTTAAAGGCCGGTCTTGCTAGACCACTGGTCTAACTTAAACCAGGTCTAGCTAAACTAGCTTTATGGATACGGTTCCTGGGCTTTGACACCCTCGGACTGCCAGTTGATATCGTTAATGTTTACTTGGTTTTTGCCAGGCGCGATTGCGTATTTACTGGAGACCGACGACAAGTATGTGATGACGGTGGGGGACTGGATCAACAGGTTCTACAAGTATCCGTTCGATGTAGACCTCGGCACAGGTGACGTGTGTTGATATTGCAGACATTGGTTATAGTTAAGGGGAATATATATATATATATATATATATATATATATATATATATATATATATATATATATATATATATATATATATATATATATATATATATAATATATATATATATATAGATCTCTTTAAAAGAAGTAACGTCACCATTATTCTACATCATTAGCCGTTATTTAGTCACGCACACACGCGCGCGCGCATTCACACACATAGACCCTCTACACACACACACACACACACACACACACACACACACACACACACACACACACACACACACACACACACACACACACACACACATGCAAGCACGCACGCACACGTGACAATTCCCCCACTCCCCATCTCTCTCTCTCTCTCTCTCTCTCTCTCTCTCTCTCTCTCTCTCTCTCTCTCTCTCTCTCTCCCTCTCTCTCGGGCGATAAGTCGTCGTTCAGGGTGACCACTGTAGTATTGTTTC
This sequence comes from Oasisia sp. SBJ-2009, assembly GCA_964017155.1. Classification (NCBI taxonomy): domain Eukaryota; kingdom Metazoa; phylum Annelida; class Polychaeta; order Sabellida; family Siboglinidae; genus Oasisia; species Oasisia sp. SBJ-2009. The sequence goes on from OZ024858.1 coordinate 7,778,044, forward strand.
TTAGAGCAACACTTGTAGTATGTCGTATCGGTGGATCCATGGACGAACGGGGGAACGTACGTATGCTAGAATTTCCCCTTATGCCCCCGCTGGCCGCAAGCGCGTGCCCCGTCGAGTCTTGGAGGGTTTACGTAAGCGTCATAAATTGTGAAGGTCACCGCAAAAAATATTGAAAAGAACCTCTTCTAGCTCCTTCTACTGGGTGGTATCCATCTAAATCTTAGAACAACCTTGGGAAACTGTCTTTGCGTATTCTCATGATGTGTTCCAGCCATCTCAACAGTTGGAGTGTAATTTCCAGGACAACACTGTTGCAGCCGGTCTTCTTACGGAGTTTCACATTATATATGTTATTGGTTCAGAATATCCGGCACATCTTTCTCAAAAATCCATTGTCGAAGGCGTCGATATCTGCCATGTCCCCTTTAACAAGTCGCCAGCACTCTGAGCCATACAGTAGGATAGATTCACTAATAGGTGCAGTTCGTGTGGTATTGATACTCACCACTCGTGCCTTGGTTGTACAGTTTGAGTTGCATAAGTGTATAATCTATCAGTTTTCTTTGCAGATGGTCAAGCTTTACTGATAGAAATGCAAGGTGATTGACAAAGTCGAGGTCTTCTACCTGGGAGAAGAGAGTCCACTGGATGCCCCTAGGTTTATCTGTTGTAGGTTTCCGCATAGCCCAGTCAGTGACGACCAAAAAGAGGATGGGCGACAGGATACATCCCTGGCTGACACCAGATATCACTAGAAACCAAACAGAAGATGCATTACTGAGGATGACGAAGCATTGAAAGCGGTCGTAGATCTCCTCTATCAGTGAAACAAAGATCTATTCAGTGCATCCCCTTCTTTTCCGGAATCCCGTTTGTTCTTGCCTCGGCTTCTTGTCAATAGCTGTCTCGACTCTTCCATGAAGGATTCTACAGAAAACTTTGCTGGGGATGGACAAGAGTGTGATACGTACCTCGCCAGTGCACACTGGACACCTTTCGTCATATCAACCTCTCGAGAAACTTTGTTCTCGATCTGTATTTTACTGCACCAAGCGGGTTGTCGACATGTTGACGTTACGGTTGTGTCGCAAACGTCTCGAATAATTTGAATACATGCACACTGGCGTGACGTATTCGTAGATATTGACAGTCAAAACGCAGTTAGACACATGGCAACGTTACGGTTTGCTTCGTTGTTGTAGAGCGTATTTGGCCACAAACGGAAACCTGTACCGCGATGTTTGGCGGGAAGCCGAATCACACAGAACACGTTATCGTCCAAGTGGAAGACACTGGCGGCACGAGCTCTCCCCGGACGTCGCTGCACCCTTAAAGCACTGAAACACAACCGGAAGTACCCTCAAGTGAACGCGATGTTGACTTATTTCCTGTTGTAATGCACTGTTTAGATTACTTAGGCCGAACGGGTTGTTTTTGAACGTTCATACTGATCAAGAACACCATCATCACCATCGTTCAATGTTAATTGCTTGCTTGCATTCTTAATATGATTATTTTCGCGCTGAGTTACTTTAATAAAAGGAACATACGTATTATGCGTAACAACCCACTAAAGACAATAGGATTTCCTGGGAAATCAGTTATAACATTGTATGGTAATAATATAAAGCAAATAAAGCATCCTACCTCTAAGGCATTATTATATCATGATACCAAGGATGATCCATGAAAGCATGCAGAAGTACAATTATTTCCAATGTGGTCCTCAAAACAAGCGACTTGTAATTTAGCAAATAAACGAGAAATTATCGGTTTGCATAATAATATTATTGTTAAAAAATGTTCAACATCTTCGCCATTGGGGGCAGGAAGTCCATATTCTCCATGTTAACATATAGAACTTTGTTTTGTTTTTGGTTGTAATAATCGAACTGTTCCCAAATAGCGTATTTCAGTTATAATAGTGTCATCCATCCATTCTTGTGTCCAGTCCCCAGTCAGCTCCAGTCGCGTTACCGATAGTGCCTCCACCTTTCGGTTTGCAAAAACCTGACAGGTGGCGACACTAGTAATTATGAACAGTTGAGCACGGACGCCGAAAAGCATACACAGGCACGCGAGTTCTGATCAAAATGGAAACACTACACCATTCGAAGAAGAAAAGGCGGAAGAAAGTCACGCTGCCAACAGATAATGAAAAAAGTATATCACAACTAGCACTACTGTGTGACAGGGCCTCGAGTGTTCATCGCATATCTATAATTGGAAAACCTCTTGCTACCAGTCATTCTTCTTTGCATCGTGATCATCATAACGTGTCGATTCTAACCACAATTTGCAACATTCCACCAGTGTCACTGTACGATGTAATCGAAGAGAAGAATAAAACGCTCGCCTGTTTTTCCAAGGTAAGGCGTATTTCACTGTTGCCTTACTTACAATTTACGAAGTGTATATTGCACCTAAACTAAAGTCGGTTCAATAGATTAGATGTGGGATAATTGCACTGACAGTTTTTCGACGCATGTGCATTACAGCATGAGAATAGACATGCCGTCGTTGCTGGTGTCAGATAACTTGTTAAAATAGAGTCGGCGCATTTGTTAGAATGTTTGTCGAATTGCAGAATGCGCTACATTTGTTTGAGTAACAAACGCATAGTCAGTTTTTTATATGAAGACACCTGAACTTAGAATGCGGCAAAGAAAACGAATGTCAAACAATGTTGAAAAAGCGTCGAAAGATTAATTTTAGTGGGGAAGTAGGGGCATGTCCGCACTCTGAGGCAGCTATTTGCATATACTTTTTGATAGTGAATAAGTAAAAAGTAATGACATAACATTTTATTTTCGTAAAAGCTAATGTAATTTAACTCATAGTCATATGCTGTTACTTTTTACTTATTCTGTGTTCATTTATTATTATTTTGCATATGTACTAATTTACAACTGCACAAGTATGTTTGTATCCTTGTAGTGCAGCGGCCGAAGCTGAAAAAGGGCTCTATTTAAGGAGATACCCCAACCGGAGGTATAACAAACTGGGACCGGTCTCATTTTGACCGTCTGAATCTCTAGTTTTTAAAAAAGGATGTTGTAGTTGCAGCAAACTTGTACAACATACTGAATTAACCCTTTGTGTGCAGAAAAATATGAAAACATACGTTTTCACTTACTTGCTTATTTTATGAAATCAGCCCAGTTATGTTTTTTAAATTGGTAGTTATATCAATGTATTTCATTGAAATGGACATGTAGCAATATATTTTAGGCAGTTTTATGCCAATAAGGGGGTTAAGGGTCCAAAAATATACCCCAAATATGGCGATGTTTGGTGATTTTGACCAAACTGAAGCACATTTTCTTGCATTCTCCTACCAATACATGTTATAACAGTGTCAGACCTGACTCTATTCATCACCCAGGATGTGTTATTGATAAAAAATGACACAAAAAGTGGGTATAACATGGTCCATTAACCCTCTGTTTGCGACAACCCATAAACTACGTTTTTGAATTTTTGTTTTTGCTTTATCTTAATAAATACGGCATGCAGAGCAATAATTGTGGTATGTGAGTATATATGTTTTAGGGTATTCTGATTTCAAATATATAATTTATTTGCTCCTCCGGCATTTATTTCCGCCATTTTTAAAGATGGCGGTCGTCAATACAAATATTACAAATATATCAAACACTACATCACCTAGAGCAATTATTTTGACGTAGTTGGATAGCTTGGTGGATAGCGATACCAACCATGTTATTTGTCACCTTCAACAACATAACAATTCGCGCCATTTTTAAAGATGGCGTCTGGCAAAGCTTATTATTTCCGTATTTAAGAAATACGGTATTTAGATCCATCTTTCACCACATTTGAAGTGCTTCATATCGTCGAAGGGCGTAGCTAATGTAAAGTGGATACCTGTTTGACCCACTGTTGATATTAGCTATAAGTTTGAGAAGAGTTCAACGTCGTATATGATATGTTCCCTAACAATTATACCCAGATACAAGGTATTTTGTAAATACGATTTCACATGTTGCGTTATGTTTATGAATAAAATTCATATTTATTAGGACGCTGAAATGACAGAATCTATTTTACTTCACATGAAGCAATGACATGTTACAAATGCACAACCAAAAAATCAACTGTCTAACTCCAAAGGTAACATTGGAATCATGTTTTGAAAATACCCTATATTATTTGCTTTGGCGGCCATTTTGGATCATGTGACTGATCAAAATTAGGTCAACATTACATTTTTCCATCCCATACACCATTATGCTCATACACAGAACATTTCACATATCTAGGTATAATAATAACGAAGCTGATTTTTATTGGTGAAACCTGACCTTAAATACGGAAATAATCAGCTTTGCCAGACGCCCTCTTTACAAATGGCGCGAATTGTTATGTTGTTGAAGGTGACAAATAACATGGTTGGTATCGCTATCCACCAAGCTGTCCAACTACGTCAAAATAATTGCTCTAGGTGATGTAATGTTTGATATATTGTAACATTTGTATTGACGACCGCCATCTTTAAAAATGGCGGAAATAAATGCCGGAGGAGCAAAGAAAGTATATATTTGAAATCACAATACCCTAAAACACACACACATATATATATATATATATATATATATATATATATATATATATATATAGTCACCTACCACAATTATTGCTCTGCATGCCGTATTTATTAAGATAAAGCAAAAACAAAAATTCAAAAACATAGTTTATGCGTTGTTGCAAACAGAGGGTTAATGGACCATGTTATACCCATTTCACCACGCTCAAACTTATTTTTTTTATCAGTGACACATCCTGGGTGATGAATAGAGTCAGGTCTGACACTGTTATAACATGTATTGGTAGTAGAATGCAAGAAAATGTGCTTCAGTTTCGTCAAAATCACCAAACGTCGCCATATTTGGGGTCTATTTTTGGACCCTTAACCCCCTTATCGGCATAAAACTGCCTAAAGTATATTGCTACATGTCCATTTCAATGAAATACATTGATATAACTACCAATTCTAAAAATTAACTGGGCTGATTTAATAAAATAATCAAGTAAGTGAAAACGTATTTTTTCATATTTTGCTGCACACAAAGGGTTAATTCAGTATGTTTTTCAGAAACTAGAGATTCAGGCGGTCAAAATGAGACCGGTCCCAGCTTGTCATACCTCCGGTAGAGGTGCATCTAATTTGTTGGGTCCCGGCCGCTGCACTATTGGGGAATATGCTGCTTTACATAATGTATCAATCTTTTTAAACTGTGAGTGGTTATGGTTTGATAATAAAATAGGTATTGTTTATTGTGTGTGTGGCAGACAATATATAATACTCTTTTTTTATTTTAGACCCTTGTCTCAGCAACCAATGGACAAAAAGGATAAGCTTTGTATCATTGGAAAGGGAATTGGCTATTATAAGGTTTCAAATATGTCATTGCCTTTCAATGAGGTGTATGTTCATGACCTTGTAATCTTGAATTTGACATGACCTTGACATTACTTTTAGTTAAAATTGTAGCTAAGGATGTAGCTAAAACAACCCAGTAGTGTAATATTTTTTGTTTGTCGTCAAAATACAATCAAAATAGGCATATCTAACACGTATGAAGCTATGCATGTTCGGTTAATGGTTATACACAACTAGTTTGTATATTGAACGTGGTGAACTTTGCATACATGGGACGTTAATTAATCCTATGCAAACTTCTTTCATCAGCAATTCCTGAGAAGTGGATTATATTATTTCATGATTTTAGTTGGTTTATAATTGTGTGTGTGTGTGTGTATATATATATATATATATATATATATATATATATATATATATATACATATACATATATATATATATATATATATATATATATATATATATACACACACACATATATATATATATATATAATATATATATATATATATATATACCTGTGATAACATTGTATTATTTATTAATTATTTATTTATGTATAATCAATATTTATTAATTATTTTATTATAACTGGTTGTAAATGGTTTAACCTCTTTGTCACCACTACCATAACCAGTATATGGGTGAAGGGGGATGAATGTGTGGAATATGAATCATATTTATATCACTGCGATCTGCCCAAAATTTCAGCCCACCCAATCTGATATCACTCATATCAGCCAGTCAAAAAAACAGGTGGATAGATCTCTAAATAAAGCTATGACATCATGATTCATGAGATATGTACCTGATAGTGATAGTTGGACAGGGTTGAATAAGACTGCCTGTATCGAGGATTCAGTTTTACTCAGCAGCAAATTGAGAATGATGTTCCACTTCTCAGGACTTGCTGATGAAAGCAGTTTGCTTAATTAAAAGGTTCATTCAAATTCCATGTAGAAAAAGCCCACCATGTGCATGCATTCAACATCCCAGTAGGTGCAAACATGTTAGACTTACTAACATACTTACTTTGGTGATACTTTGAAGACAAACATAAAATACTACAGCTCTGGATATTTATATGTTGTAGCCAACATCCTCAGCTACAATTTTAGCTGAAGGTAATTTCAAGGTCGCAAGATCCACAAGGTCATATTCAAAACCATATGTCTGCTCCCCCTCCTCTGTTCCCACCCTATGGTTATGATTAATTACTAATAGGCAACATGACATGTATATAATATCATTATATGTACCCGGTATATATTAAACAAAAATGTTGATGCTTTGATGTTGACAGAAAGTACTGCTTCATCGTATGGTACTCATTACAGACTTAGCAGGGACAAAACGTCGAAGACTTGGGCGTAAGTTATTAAGAAGAGACAATAATAACTAGTAGAGACAATTAGCCTATGTAATTAAGCTTGTATGTCGACTTGAGAACTGAATGTGAAGCAAAATTTAGTCTAGTGGGTAGCAAAATAACAGCACATCTAAGCACACAATCGGCTCCAGCAAACATGTTTTCTTTTATGCTGTGATTGTCTGTGAGTTACTTTATAAGACAGATAAATGTTTGAATGCCTTAGTAATATAATTGTCTAACCTTAATCACGGTCAGTAATCACAGAAAAATTGAATTTTTAATGCACGAGGGTCAAAATCCGTTATGCAGTTACAGTGGATTATATGATCAGTCTAACCAAACAAACAACTTGTCACCCAATGAAGTAACACCCTGTGTTGCTACTTGATAAAATTATCTTTAAAATGTTAAATGGTTATCAAAGTTATTTTAGTGAAATATGAATGAAAAAAAGAAGAAAAAAAACCAGCAGTCTTTGTACAATCTATTTGCTCAAAAAAACGTTTTATTTGTCTATTCCTTCAGCACAGTATGAAGACCTCTTCAGGCAAATCGAATCACGTTTCCAATCAGACATTATTACAGGAATGCTGCTGGTCTATCCAAAAAGCTGCATTCATGTCATAGAAGTAAGTTGGGTATTTAGACAATCAAATCATAGTACATGCAAATGTTATTTCTGGGCAAACCCACACCACAAGGCTGTTGGATACATGAACAAATTAATTGGGATAATTTTGTGTGTGATATTTAAGTGGAAATGCAACACCATGCACATCCAGATGTTAACACAACATTTTACATGACATAAAATATAACATTATTAGGGTAATTTTACAAAGTGTAAAATAATGATATCATATGTCCATAGTTATCCCTCCCTCAGATGATAGTGCCAAGTTTTGTTGACAATAGACAGAGACAAACCCACACTGAGATTTACAGATTAGATTAATTGAAACATGAATATAGCTCTTTTGCTATGTACAGCTACTTAGCAAGTTAATATTACAACAATTCCGACATTTTGTTTATTGATAAAAGTGACTGCGTTGAATTGTATACATTGCATCTATAATCTATATTATTGTTCTAGACGTCCATGAGAAACCTGCTTGAGGCTGTTAAAGTTTTTCAACGGCAAGCAAACAAGGGAACAGTGATAACAAATTGCAAAATTGTTATTCTTGCCAAGAACATATCCTTTTGTTATGAGTGAGGTCAACAGGTTGACTATGAGTAAAACAAAAGTGCAGTATGCAGTTCTATAAACTGCCGGGACCTGCTTCATGATGCACTCTCTGACTGACACAGTCAGTCAAACACCACTGGAAGGGAAGTAGTCAGCTACACTGCAATCACTGCTCAAACATTATTTGTACAAAAACACCCACCATGTTTACAGCCAGACACAGTGAGTGAACTGGAATGACACAGGACCCGGGGGAACCAAGCTTATCTAAGTATATCTTAGTGATCAGATGACAATCCTAAATTAATAGTAACGAATATTTTTGTTTATTTGTGACTGTTTTCTCTGCCTTTGACCCACAATTTGCATTATTGGGCAGCAACTATCCATATGCAGTACAGTAAACCTTGCATAAAATGGATTCAATGGGTCATACTTTTGAGATTGTGAAAGTAACTCCAACAATTAAGTCCCTGTGGCTATCTACCAGCAATGCCCACAATCAACCAGGAACCAATGCAGGATTATATTTTTGCCAGTCATGAAATTACCATGCATAATGGCCCAGAAATGTTATCTGTCCATGCAGTTTGCTTTGCAAAAACCTTGACCATTAGGCATAATATTGTGTACAGAGTGGTGGTCGTCAATTTCATGCATTACAATTATTTCCAGCTTCCTGACGACTGCATGAACCTGTTCAGGTGATGGTGTCTTCTGCATTAGTCTGTACTATGAATGGTTTCACCTGTGCATGTGCCCTGTGTCATGTGTAATGGTTATTTGTCAAAGTGTTTAGATGTATTTTTTTAACATTTCCATTCACCTTTCCATTGTGGACTCTCAGTTGATGGAACCAGGGTTCACATTCTGGGCTACTGTTTTAAACCTTGGGTACATGTGTTCACTCATGTCTACGTGTGTAACTCCAGCTCACTCAGCTGTAAGAGTGATCCTTTATAGATTTTGTATGGACAGCCTGCTGTTTATGCATTAATTGTAACATGGCTGAATGTTTCCCAGAGAAATGGTGTGCAGTTGAGCAGGTCTACCACTAAGTAACGAACAGGATACTTTGAGCAATCAAAAGGCAGCATACCAGGATATATAAGAACTTACCTTTACTTTTTCTTTTGTGCAACCCGCAGTTGTTGTTCTTTTAGAAGAGGTATTCTTTCTGTTATAACTCTTCTTCCAGTTATGTTCTTATGTCACCATTTTAGTTATTTAACTACATGTTTAAAGAAAACAATTATGTTTTCTGTTTATCTTAGGTAATATACAGATGCAATGGTGCATTCAAGAGATCTATTATAATAATACTACCTGTCAACATAATACTTTTTCTATAAAAACTAAAATAATTGTTGACAGTTGGCTTTGTATTTAACTTACACACATTTTAGACTCCTTATTGGTAGTTGTTTCTTTTTAATTTGTCTGATTTTTATTCTCACTCAACTAATTAGGAGACAGGAGAGAGGAATGTGGAAGAAGACTATTTCAGTGTTGAATATTGTTGACACCAGAATGCTGTGAATTCATTGTTCAATTGTTTAACCATGTCAGTCAGTTTGGTACACCTTAACTTGGCACACATTCGAATGCGTTTGTTTCCAATGTGGCACTGTGGTTTGGTAAGTCTAGAAGATGAGAACTTGGACAAATATGATGTTGGAGAAAAGCCAATCCAGCTGATCATTGAGATGATGTCCCAGCTTCAACAACTTGGAAAGTTTCTTCACAGCATGGGAAAGGTGAGATGAATAAGGCCGGGGACATTCACAATCTCTTAAAGACGACATACCTTATCCTCACCAAGTTTACTGTGTACATTGTTTATGTCAAAAAGTCACAGCATAAAATGCAGTTTGCTAGACCATAACTGTGGATATGGAATATATTGTTCATTGATCTCAAAAAAAATTGTTTTCTTAAAAAAATTAAAAGACTTTTGTAGAATTCTATACAAATAGAATACCTACCAATTTGTTAAGGTTTTATTGAAAATCTGTAGAATGTGTTCATTCGTGATAATTTATTATGCAGATCTGTTCACCAAATATTGTTCTTTTTTTAAATTGTTCTGTTTGTGTTTGTGTTTTCAGGGGATAAAGGACGTGATACATAAACTGTCTGAGTATGTTCCTAGATACCTGCCTGAGCAAGGTATGCCAATGTTATAAGTTTGTGTCACTACTATATGTTGCCAGTATGTGTCACTAGTTCTCTGCATTAAGTTGGTTCTTTACATCATCATGCACTTCTGTGTGTCATCAGTTCTGTGTGTTATCAGTTCTGTGTGTGATCAGTTCTGTGTGTGATCAGTTCTGTGTGTCATTAGTTCTGTGTGTGATCAGTTCTGTGTGTGATCAGTTCTGTGTGTGATCAGTTCTGCGTGTGATCAGTTCTGTGTGTGATCAGTTCTGTGTGTGATCAGTTCTGTGTGTGATCAGTTCTGTGTGTGATCAGTTCTGTGTGTGATCAGTTCTGCGTGTGATCAGTTCTGTGTGTGATCAGTTCTGTGTGTGATCAGTTCTGTGTGTGATCAGTTCTGTGTGTGATCAGTTCTGTGTGTGATCAGTTCTGTGTGTGATCAGTTCTGTGTGTGATCAGTTCTGTGTGTGATCAGTTCTGTGCGTTATCAGTTCTGTGCGTGATCAGTTCTGTGCGTGATCAGTTCTGTGCGTGATCAGTTCTGTGCGTGATCAGTTATGTGCGTCATCAGTTCTGTGCGTCATCAGTTCTGTGCGTCATCAGTTATGTGTGTTATCAGTTCTGTGTGTGATCAGTTCTGTGTGTGATCAGTTCTGTGTGTGATCAGTTCTGTGTGTGATCAGTTCTGTGTGTGATCAGTTCTGTGTGTGATCAGTTCTGTGTGTGATCAGTTCTGTGTGTGATCAGTTCTGTGTGTTATCAGTTCTGTGTGTGATCAGTTCTGTGTGTGATCAGTTCTGTGTGTGATCAGTTCTGTGTGTGATCAGTTCTGTGTGTCATCAGTTATGTGTGTCATCAGTTCTGTGTGTCATCAGTTCTGTGTGTCATCAGTTCTGTGTGTCATCAGTTCTGTGTGTCATCAGTTCTGTGTGTCATCAGTTCTGTGTGTCATCAGTTCTGTGTTTCATCAGTTCTGTGTGTCATCAGTTCTGTGTGTTATCAGTTCTTTGTGTTATCAGTTCTGTGTGACCAGTTCTTTGCGATGTCAATATTTTATGTGTCACAAGTTCTGTGTATAATAATTGTTTGCGATGTCAATATTTTATGTGTCACAAGTTCTGTGTATAATAATTGTTTGCGATGTCAATATTTTATGTGTCACAAGTTCTGTGTATAATAATTGTTTGCGATGTCAATATTTTATGTGTCACAAGTTCTGTGTATAATAATTGTTTGCGATGTCAATATTTTATGTGTCACAAGTTCTGTGTATAATAATTGTTTGCGATGTCAATATTTTATGTGTCACAAGTTCTGTGTATAATAATTATTTGCGATGTCAATATTTTATGTGTCACAAGTTCTGTGTATAATAATTATTTGCGATGTCAATATTTTATGTGTCACAAGTTCTGTGTATAATAATTATTTGCGATGTCAATATTTTATGTGTCACAAGTTCTGTGTATAATAATTATTTGCGATGTCAATATTTTATGTGTCACAAGTTCTGTGTATAATAATTGTTTGCGATGTCAATATTTTATGTGTCACAAGTTCTGTGTATAATAATTATTTGCGATGTCAATATGTTATGTGTCACAAGTTCTGTGTATAATAATTGTTTGCGATGTCAATATTTTATGTGTCACAAGTTCTGTGTATAATAATTATTTGCGATGTCAATATTTTATGTGTCACAAGTTCTGTGTATAATAATTGTTTGCGATGTCAATATTTTATGTGTCACAAGTTCTGTGTATAATAATTATTTGCGATGTCAATATTTTATATGTCACATGTTCAGTGTGTCATTAGTGTTTGGGTTGTCAGTATTTTTGTTCTGCGTCACTGGTTCTCCGTAGTCAGATTGTGTGTCACTTCTAGCCAGAGGTGAGAGACAAGTAAGATGCTGTCCATATCAATTACAGCATGACTAACTTATTTTATTATTTCTTACAATAATCTGCAATTAAATGTGACTTTGAAGTGCACAATGACCAAAAGGCCAATCTGTGAGTTTCTGGATATCTGTACTTTTGGCTCAAGTCTGGCCATTTCCAGTCTGGAAAATATGTGGACTTATCTGAGTAGGCTACTTGACAACTTAATGTAAAACTGAGATAATAGGCTTATGGCTATCGTCAGGCCGATGCCATAGTAGTACAAATACTACTTGACAATTCTACACAATTTGTTTTAGTCAAATAATCACATAAAATATGTTTTAATGTCTGAAATTATTTTAATTAATATTATAGATAAATATCTACATTATAATTTATATTTACGCTAATGTCTTAAATTATATATTATTTCAATCTATTTTAACAAAATGTTTTATGTACCCATTTCAATCTCTATGATTGCCCAGAGTGAAATAAAAACTATTATAATTAATTAAAATTAAATCACAACTAGGTTTGTTGATAGGCAACTTCACTTTCTCTTTCAACTTTTGAACATACAAATACAACAGCATGTCTGACGCAGTCATCTGCACTTTGCATGCCTTGACACCATCGCATGTCTAAGCATGTTATTGTGTGCAATGATGCTGCATGTTTCTTGACATTTGGCTAATATAACAATCATAGTTTTTTACTCTTTTTTACAGTTATCCCATATGTGGCATGTATTATTGTAGGTTTAAGTAGAGACTAATTGACTCAAAGTATTTCCTCTGCTTGTTCAAGGTTTAATCCACTATCTCCTGACCACCAATGTGCCGTATGTGTCCAGTGCACATGTGTTTTTGAAGAAGTTTAAGATGCCATATGATGTGCATCTTGCATCTGGTATGTACCTATTTTCAGCCCAATAATAATGTAACAAGTTTCCTCCAGATCTAGGAAACACTGGACATTTTAATTGTAAAATAAGTCTTTCAGTATAAATCATATCTAATCTAACATACTGACAGCACATTTTTTTATTTACCATCTTTGTTTCATTTTCTTTTTTAGGAAAATTAACACCATTTTATTTTTTAAACAAAACAAATGCACAGCCTCCTCTTAATGGCTTGTTTTAGCCATTCATCAAACTTACAGTAATAAAGCCAACTTATTGTTAAGTATCAGCAGTTATTTAAAAAAAACATGGTGTTTTGTTTTTAGAAACTGTGTGGCCGCTCGACTCGCACTCCTTCCCTGTTACGTATCGCATGGGCGTGGATATGGGAAAACCTGTCAGCGAACCAGAGGCGCCGGTGTCAACAATGTCCGTGCCCAGCCAGCCATCAATAATTCCACTCATTACTCTGTCATTCCACACTAATGTCACTAGTCCAGTCATCATCAATAAATAAACATGTGACATCTTAGGCTCAACTAGCTAAAAGTGGCATGACAATTGCCACCGATGGTTTTTTAATGCAAATAGCTACAGGTAGCAGAATGATCACTGATGTGATGTTTCTGTAGTGTAAGTAGCAAGAGGTAATCACCAGTCATGTGGCAAGGTAAAGATGTGACGCTTTTATACGGGTCCTTTTTGTAATGCAAGTGACCGACAAATCACTGCTGATCTGTCTGATGAAGTTGTAAACAAATCTGACTCTACAACTGAAAAGGACATTATTGCAGACTTCACTGATAAACAGTGAGTTTTGTACAGCCAAGGTCTTTTTTAAATAATTCATTGCTCTTTTGTAGTCATTCAACATTTTAGTATTTGCTTATTGTATGTTGTAGTTATTTGCAAGTTTAACTGTGTTGTTTTGTTATATTTTGAAGTGTTCTATTTGTTGCCATGAACTTGTTAAAGAAGGATTCAATAAAGTTTCACCAAGTGTTGGTTTGTGTATGTGCACATTGCATACAACATATAACTATGGGCAGGAGAAAACTATTCAAAATACTGCTTTAATTAGAGATATATGGAACCAGGCCTGGAATCTACACTGAAAACAGATGTTGAAATACTGCTAAAACCAAAAATCACAGCTTGAATGTTAAAACTACAGCCACTAACAATGGTCAGTTTCCCCAATCTTTCTGTAAGTGTACTGATAAACAACAGTGCTACTTGGTCATTGCACAGGTCAGTCACTGATGGCTATAGATATTGACCAGTGTTCTGCAAACTTGTTTATGTGTGCCAAGCTTTGTTCAGTTATCTCTGCAGGCCAAAGATTTAAAAATGAGGGTGCCAGCTCCTAATGTTTTATTTTTCCCCGCTTAATATTATGCTCTTATGACTAGGGCATGTTGCAGGTTTACGTGGGGAGCGGTGGTCGTGCGGTAGAGCGCCGGACTGTCAATCGAGGGGACAGTGGTTCAATCCCATTTACCACCGTTTCGAAACTTAGGCAATTTCGTTCACCCCACATCTACCTGTGTCTTTTGGAAGAGACTAAAAGCCGGTGGTCCCTTCTATCTGGTGTCTATGCCAGGGGAAGTAAAAGATCCCACACAGGGGGTAAATGTGTAACCTGTAGTGGACTCACTACCGGTAATTCTAGAGAGAAGGATAACTCCTGCGTTAGCCCAAGTTTGGGCTGTTGGAGGTAAACCACCTAAGACCTGCTAAATTGGCAGTTCTAGAGAGCAGACTTCTTGTTACAAATTATTGCTCTGATACTTCTGGGCAGAGGAGCAGGCGGCCTCCCTTTAAAACAATTCGATTACCAAAGGGATTGACCCTCAGACAAAAATAGTTTCATCTCTCCTAAGTTAGTGTATTTTACTATTTATATAGCACGTCAACAACAAATTCTGCTTGTTTCACCTTGTGCATGTTTTAGCTTTGTTTATTGTACTATGCTGATTGTAAATATGAGGAATGCGAGTCATAAAATTGTCAGTGTAGTATTTTAAATGGTGTATTTCCGTTATAGCTAATTTGTATTCCCGCTATAGCTACTAATTAAGCTGGACAGTTGAACTAGTCACATTATAGCTACTTTTCTATTTCTCCATTTCACAAGATAAGGCAGTATTAACTATTTCATCTCCATCCAGCCGATGTCCATAAGGGAAAGAATTATGTAGAGGAATTTCTGCAATTGATAACTTTTAACAAGTATTTTGTGGAGACACGGCTTGGTGATAATTTAAAGGTCTCGATGACCATGGACAGATGAACAAACAACCATGTTGACGGATGGAAATCCAACTTGAAAGTGGTGGGGAAACACCATCCCAATATCTTCCATGGTTGCTAAACATGATGCTGCCATCCCACCACCACATAACTGTATTAACAAGAATAATTGATAACTCATTACTTTTTGATAAATGCAATTCTATACTCGATCTGTACAATTAAAGTAGTTTAAAAAAAAAATTGCACAAATGTTTTATGGTATATTTTCCATTTTAAATAACTGACAGTTACATTTATTTATCAGTCTTATGACTTTTTCAATGTGTCCTTCATTTCATGTTGAAATCTAACAGTAATCTAAAATAGTTAATGCTCCCTCTTGCTGTCCCCTGTTGAATTGTGTAATTAAATAAGTAGCTATAATGGGACTAGATTGCCTGCAAAACCTAACGAGTAGCTGTAACGGAAAAAAGGTAGCTATAACGAGAAGTAGCTGTAACGTACATAGACCTTTTAAATTAATAGTTAATTTCTACTGGACAAAATAGAAAGTATATGGTAGACAATTTTGCTTCATTCCATCAAACGAAACTGCTACAAAGAAAACAAAAGTTGTCACATTGTAAGTATATCTTAATATATACCTTTATTAATTTACAAGTACAAAATTGGTTGATACACTCTGTACAAGATATGATGGTGTTCACATCACATTGTGTGTCCAGTAATTGTCTAGAAATAGACGGCATTGCGAGGGTACTGCCATCGACCGATTGGTGGACGCTCTATGGGTGCCTCACCATTGAGGTTAATGAGTCGGTCTTGGCTGACGGGCGACTCTTCATCTGCTAGATACGGCCGCAGGTCAATGCCACGATCAACAGGCTTCAATGTAAAGAACTTGAGGATCTGTTGGAAGACGTCGTCGTTGAAGCCCTTCACCTGTCCCCCCTCCACACGGTCAAACAACTTCTCTGTGTTGGTCGCCCACAGGATGTTCCTCATTGGGTTGGCAGTGTCGTCCTTCCACAAGTGCAGGGTGTTCAGTTGGTAGGTGAAGAAGCGTACATGGTTGTTGTCCACCAGCACTGTTTGTGTGGTGAATGGGTAGGTGGTGTCGAGGTACAGGTTGAAACCTACGGCAAACCAACAGAAGTGTTAACATTCATAAACAAATTAATTGTCGCAGAAGTGACCCCACTGTACGGGATACCATGTCATATTGCCCTAGTTTGCACTTAGCTACAAAAACTATCTCATCACTGTCATGATTCTGGCAGACTTGGGCACTTGGCATAACTTACCTAACCTTATTACAAGTTCACTAACTCTACATTGCTCCAGTTCACTCAGCTGATGAATGAGTAACTTGCCAGAGAAAGTGGAGGATGTATGTGTATGAATAGTCTGCATGCAATACTTGCAGTGTGGCTGGATGCTTCCCAGAGAAGTCGATATGTTAGAATAAACAGTTCTGCCAGGGAGTAAAATGCCTTTATTAGAAATGAGGACTTGATAGAGGATACTGTGATATATATAAGAACTTACCTTTTAACTATAATCTGGCCCATGTATAAATAATATTTTACTAACTTTGTTATCAACCGTTTGCAGCATAATTCATAGACTGGAGGATAACTTGCACAAACCTTGGTTGTGTGCCTGGGCTGCACACCATCCAAACGACGCCATCATACCAAATCCCTGCCACAGCTGTTCCAAGCTCTTCTCGTCAAACTCCTTGCAGAACTGCTCATATTGTGAAGGCATTGTGTGGAATGAAACTTGACCAAATTCACAAGGGTCAGCTATCCAATGACCTGCAATGCAAGAATCAACATGGATAGAAACATTCAGTAGTTAATCCTCAACAATGGCTACACATCCCAACTCCTATTTATAAACAGATGCCAAGAAATTTGAACTATGGGACGATGTGTGCAACATTCAACTTAACTTATAACTTGTACATTTTATACATAACAGACAGATGATGTCTGTGATGGACTGACTAAGTCAAGAGGAATATAAAATCCATCAAAATAGCAATTATATTTATATAAACTATTATAGATAAATACTATTAAATGTCTTGTTGAACTTGTGTTGGTTCTGACTAGCATGTGACCAGACTATATCTGACATGAAAGTACATATTACTATGCATAATCTTCCATTGAACTAATAAAAATCAATTTATGAGGTTTTTTTTTAATAACTTCAACTCCATTCAAGTGACCTGGGTATATAGATGGTGTTGAGAAGTTTGGCAACTACCCAGGTATGTCATCTTTTCATAGTTAAAGCAGAAATGAGGATGCAAATCTAAACTGCACAAATAATTTTATAATAAAATTAAAATATTACTATTCCATAAGTTGACCTGTAATCTAACTAATCAAATAATGGCACGTACCATATATGCAAGCTTAATTATATATGTTGATCTAGCGGAGTTGTCCATCTTTGCATGGGATCAGAGCCATTTTCCAGATAAAGCTATGCCAAATTGCCGTTATATTGCATTTTATTTTGCCTCATTGCATTTATATAAATGATGGTTGTCACATTCTGGTTATAATCAACAAGTATTGTCAGTCTTCACTGGGATTATGAATTGGTAATCTTTATACTTTATCTCGTTACACCATGGACTGTTTGGAGATATGCTGGTTTCACTTGTGGTAGTCCTAGTATGTCACTTGTGGTAGGTAGTCCTTGTATTTGCACTGGGAAAGTGTGATGTATTTTTTTTAACTGTTCTTAGGTTAATTTGTAATAGTTAATTGCATTAACCCAACCTCAACACTAGAAGCCTACTCTCTTTTCACTGGCTTAGTTTTAGGACAACTCTGGCCTATACATAGAAAAACTGAAAAGAAAATTTTTGTTTGTGTAAAATGCATGCAATCAATGAGCTGATCACTATTAAACAGTGGTGAACAGTTATGCATTTAGGATATCTAAACATCAATAACACAACAAATAACCAAAATACCTGCACACATTCTGTGACAAGGATCATCTTGAATCATGCATTTACCTGAAATGGTGATTGGTCTGTCATGGATGGCTTTTTGTCCTGCAACTTTGCCTTTGTATTCTACCTGTGGATATTTGCCTTCAATGCAAACCTTGTCATCCATTTCAAGGAACTGAAAGCAAATATTTTAAATTTATTAAAAACAATTCTCAGATTGCAATACTAAATTGAAATACTAAAATACAAGTATCTATACACAAAGATATAGTTGTAACTCATACACTGTTTAGCAGGCCTTTAATTTTATGCAGAATGAATGTGTAGCTAGTCCAAAAATCTCCCAGCAGACATGTGCATACATCATACATACAGAATTATATATATATATATACATATATAAATTATGTGTATCCAGAAATATATAATAGCACATACATACACAAGTGACACTAATTTTTGAAAACATAATTGATAACGTAACTAAAACAACTATCTTGTTCCTAAAATGTTACCCAGCTCAAACTGTTAATTTGTTATGGATAATGTTATGCTTCAACTGGGTAAAAATACAGCATTGTTTGATGCTGAGTTTCGAAGAACATAAACAGCTGCAAACCTGAGGTAGGGGCAACTCTGTGCGTATTTGATGGTTAGTTTTATGCTTCATCTGTGCCGTCCGCATCTCTGGCCACAGCGGCTTCCACTTTCGTTCTTCTGAATCGTCGTCCTCTTCTTTCTCCTCTTCCACAGCACAAAGCCTTTGCCAGAATGTCTCGACTCGCACATTCTCATCGTATTGTGACCGGAGCAAATGTTCATTATTTGCTGAGAGACTTGACAGAAGGATGCTAATGATCTGTCCCCACAGGTGGTGTGATTTATATGTGGAGACTTTTCCGCTTTGCTGCTGCATAATATTGTCATTGACTTTGTGTTTGTACTGCATTTCTGATTCCTGCACTATTCTCTCGATGACCAGTGGTTTAATGAGAGCCATTTCGGCATCGACATTCATTGACTCGTAGAGGTCAGGTAGACCGTTGATAAAATGCGTTTTTGTCATGAACTGTTTGTATTCGAGATCAGCTGGCCACATGGTAAACGGCTCAAGGAGCTGCAAAAAGCGATTCTTCTCGCCGGCGATTTTTTCCAGGCGCTCTTTAACTTTGGGGATGGTCAACATTTCCTGGCCCCATTCGTGCATCTTCCAGCACTTCCATTCGGGCATGTCACCCCATTTCCCGGGTGGATACCTCGGCTTAATGGGCGGATATTCCGGTGATTCCCTTTGCACCACATTGGTGGCAGTTGACTGGCAGCTGACAGTCATCCATTTAGTTTGAGAACACCGAAGAAGGCGAGAAATCCTTCTGAAGACGTGCCTTTCGTGCAACCTAATGCTAGTCGCCATGTTTTAGAAGTTGACTAAAGTATCCTACTCGGTGGCAGTCAGCCGTGATGACATCCCGTTGCCGTAGCGAACATCCGTGGTATTGAAGTACGTGACATTAGCGTGCGATATTTATATCATTGCATGAGGGAGGAGAGAGAAAGAGAGAGAGGGGGGGGGGGGAGAGTGAAAGAAACATTATAGAGGTATATGTAGGTAGGCAGGCAGCCAATTGATCGATCGTTGATCGATCGAATGCATGTATCATTCCGGGTATTTCTACTTTGTTGTATATCTGCTGGTGTTCATTGGATGTAATTGGTGACCATGCAATTATCAACTTAACACAATGTGCTGATAATTAACAATTATGCACTGTATTTAACATTATTATGAAGATAATTGCTATTATTATTATTACCCTTGTTTGAAGTTTGAATAATGCAGTAAATGTCCCTTAAATGACACTTCAAAATACATTTCTACTGAAATTCATAAACATAAAATGTTATATTTATAACAGTGCATTAACAGCTATGGGTTTAAATAAAAATGCATTTTGTGTGTAACTCTACACGACATTGGCTAGTTTATGTTATAAATGCAATCTAATATTACCAGATTGTTTAAATAAAATAAAATAAAACCTTGGTGGAAACCTAGGTATATATATATAATTATATATATGTATATATGTATATATATATATATATATATATATATATATATATATATATATATATATATATATATATACATATACATATACATATATATACATATTAAAATTATTTAGAACATAATATAGGTATATGTTGATTTTTAAGAAAAATGTGGAATACAACAGCTTATAGGAATGCCTCAAAACATAAAATATACATATTAGATGTGATTAAAAAGCCAATAAGCTATGTAAATAGATTGTTGTAATTGTGATGGTTCCTCTGATAGTGACAATAACCCACTGACCATCAGTATAACATTTACAGTTTTTTTTAATTAATTAAAATTCTGGTTTAAGATAAAAACTGTATGCACACTAGTATTGTTATTATTATTAGTAGTAGTAATAGCAGTAGTAATAGTAAACTAATAAATATTTTAATAGTACTGGTAGTAGTAGTAGTAGTAGTAGTAGTAGTAGTGTAGTAGTAGTAGTAGTAGTAGTAGTAGTAGTAGTAGTAGTAGTAGTACTTTGTAGTACTTTGTAGTACTTTGTAGTACTTTGTAGTACTTTGTAGTACTTTGTAGTACTTTGTAGTACTTTGTAGTACTTTGTAGTACAAGTACTTTGTAGTACAAGTACTTTGTAGTACAAGTACTTTGTACTTGCATTTACATTAAATGTGGAACGATTTTTGTTTAGCCATTTATGTTGTCTTCATCAGCCTGAAAACTTTTTTTTTTAATTACTTCCATATAGATAATTATACATTTTATAAGTTCAATGTACACATACTGGAGATCCCAATAGTACATATGATATTTGTATATTTATATAATACATTGTATTTTTTACCCTGTTTTTAATAATTATTGTAATCACTTACTCAATTTTATTCATGACCTATTTATTTATTTTATTTTCCACTTATTAATTTTTTTACTTGTACCCCACAATTGCTTTAATTATAATTTTATGTATACATTTTTCTTTTATTTTATGTATACAACATTATGAACTTTTGTGTGTATTAAATGTTATATATATATATATATATATATATATATATATATATATATATATATATATATATATATATATATATATATATAATTATATATGATTATGTTAGGGTGGTTTTGTTAAGGGACATTAAAACTAGGAGAAATATCAATGATCTGGCAGTTAAAAAATCGAAAAAAAATCAATAAGAATAACTATAAATTAATGCAATATCAAGACAATTATTGTAATAAACAATTATTGCAAATGTTGACACTTTGCGAAACACGAACACAATTCGTTTACTCAGAGCCAAGTGCGTGTTTTCATACTTGTCGTTTGTGTGGATCCGGCGTGTGGGAACCGGAGCGGTGTAAGCGGATCTAGCGAACAACGCTAACGCGAAGCCAACCGGTGGATGCCGAAAGAAGTATCGTGTTTAGTTGGTACACGTGTGTATGTAATTTATAATTTTTGCACCCGAGGTTGTGCCTGGGACACTATCTACAAATATGTAAGTACTCAACAATGTGTGCAATACTAATATGTATTTTATTACAAACATTGGATCGTTGTTGTATGGGAAACGGGTTCGTAAAATAAATCGTTGCTGCGATTGAGAGATGGACGAATTTTTGGCCTCTCTCCAAGATTTGGGCTACCCTATCAGGGCCCTTGTTTGTGTGTACCCGGCGTCGTGTGTCGCATCGCGCGATCGGATGTTACGGGTGGACCACTGTGTTTCGTTGCGCAAAAAGTCGCGGCATTAGCAACTGTTCTAAGGAACCAGGAATTTTCAGTTTACCAACGGCCACGCCGTCGTCCATGACAGCTGTCGCTGTCAAACGACTCATTACGTTCTCCATTGGCATTGCCTGCCCATATTCATATCGGTTGGCCTGTCGATGAATGACCACAACAACGCCAACGGCCGTGAGGTCTGTCACCGATCCATCATTGCCAAAACTTACCCCAGTTACCCTAGGTTTAGGCCATTTTCCTTGCAAGAACAGGTGGTGTTTTGTGAACTTGAAGTGTGTAAACATCATCACCCCACAACACAAATCAAAAGCAAATGTAGGCATAACGCCATATAAATCCCATAATTACAAAGAACAATCTTATAAACGCCACAATTGCAAAGTGAAAAGCTGACCGGTTGACCCCCCTTCGAAGTGACACAACTACTCATGAACAATTTATTATTACTGATAATCTAGAATTTATCATTCAGTTTGTAATAGTAACATGTAAGGTTCAAGATTGGGCCCCAAGATTGTAGATCTAGATCGGGCCTATATTATATAGAGTGCCCCAGTTTTGTAGTATGCGCTATGACATAACGCTTAGCAAAGAGATGGACAAAGTATTCTATCATATATTTATATTTTATATTCTAGATCACTATATAAAATTAATTTGGTTCAAACAAATTGTTTGGAACGTTGAAACAGTTATAGTTGTAAAGCAGTTAAACTGCAATACCACAACATACGCTATCTAGAGTCAGGGCAGTAGTCATTTTATGTATGGCACTATATATACTCTCTGGTGGAATTTTTACAGAATTGGTTTATATCTTATTAACTCTTTTGACCTCGCCCAAACCCACCCTAGTTCTCACACCTCAAGTCAGCTAAACCCGCCCCAAAGTATATAATATTCCTATTCCAGAGGCTCTCTCTGGAGGATAATTTTGAAACATGTTCACATTGCAGTTTTAACTTGTTGGCAATGCATTGTGGGTAGGCCTATTTCTGGCCACCTTTGCTATCCAACTTTTCGGAGTTTCGAGCATTTTTTCAAACTGCCCCAGTTTTTGGCTTCATTTTGACGATTGTTGTTGATGGGGAAGTTGGTCGGTCAAGCTCATTTTGTAAACACACTACGTCTACGAGACAAATCCCGTACTCGGTGTCCCCTATTCTTGCACAACATCAGTATGCTAAACTAGGACATAATACAATGATCAGGTAGTTGTATCATAATTATTGTGGGATTTGTAAGTGCTGTAACTTGCATGGCTGATCTGTTATTCACTTGGTGATGTTTTGACCGAGGCTAGCCGGAGTGGTAGCGGAAACACTTGGACGCTGTATTATGACTGGACACTCGCTTCTCATATTGTCGAGTATGCTTCCATTGTATTCGAGTATATGCAATATATATATATATATATATATATTATATATATATCTAAGTTATATAATAATAATATTGTTACCAATATTTATATAGGTAATTACATTGTCACATAATATGTCATGTTATTGTAAAGTATATACTGGCGCATCTGTTGCATAACGTAATTATGATTAATAAGTCATAATATTTAACCCATTTAATTGTTGTGGCATTTATTCAAGCTCTGTACTCCAGTAATATATAGGACATTGAATGATTGATTCACTCAAGTTGAATGTGACAAACCCATGCGTTATAGTATTTATTTAAAAAAAAATGTAGCAGTGCTTCATTGCAATGCACCTGAATTATTAGGGTAGTTTAAATTTAGGCCTGTAATGTTTGCAGTTACATTTCCAACATTCCCTGGTACCATCTGTATTTGAAAGCATTCATGTACACATGTCACACAGGCACTGCAGCCTGAACATGTTACATAACACCTCCTATCTGAAGTTAAAACCTGTGGAGAATTTGCACACAACACAGTGCACTTAAACTTCTCACCCTCCATAAAGGTTGCCAAATATCTTTGTCAGCATTGACTGATTATTTAGTACTAATAGATCAAGTCAGCATCATATTATTAATAATTTCTGCAAAACATCAAGGTAATGTAGATCAGTACAGCCATACACAATACTACCAGGGTTCTATATAGCATTGTGGCTTGCCAAATCTAACTGTAAATTTAACCAAACAACTCATTATTTTACAATTACTGGTAAATGTTTGACAACATTTTGCACAGATCTATATTGTTGAATATATTAAAACTACTTTATGAATGAAACAATAACATAGTCTGTATCTGAGGCTTATCAATGTTTGCTTTATATCTGTTGGCGGGGGCTGACGATTTTGTCTTGTCGGTCAATGGGTTTCTTCACTATGCTGCATGCTTTTGATAGTCCAAAGTAAACAGAGTCAAGTTCGATGTGTGAGATCACCTGAACAGCTTTGATGATGGAGCTGGTGCATAGCCTGAAGTAGAGACCATGTCCACCCGTCATTTGGACGGGTAAAACAAGTTTGGGATGGATAAAAAAATAAAAAGGTTTTTCTACAATCATAGATATAATAAATACTGACACTTTCAGTTAAAATGCATTTGAAATCAAATGGGTGTCACATGTTTGTTTCCAGTTTATTTTACGTTTTGACTGGCTTATGCATATATAGATTAATATGCACGTCTGCCAAAACAAATGGTGCCTGGCAAAAATGTTATCCTGCATAAAAGTTAAGCCCTGAGTTGGTGTAACTGCTAAAATAACCACTTGGTGTGATATATATATATATATATATATATATATAATTTATATATATATATATAATTTATATATATTAACATAATCTGATAATGTATTAACCTTTTCAAACAATCCTATTTCCACTCAGGCTTATAAAATGCAGCAACATTTTATATAACCCACCTACCGGTTATAAGAAACATGTGTTTAACACTTGGTCAATAGCTAGGGCTATAGTAAGTTCACTTGTCAGCAGTTTGACAGGAATGTCTACACTCAATTAATACTCAGTGAAGTAAATAGTGAGTAAGTACTCACACTAATTATGGCAACCACACAACCCATTTCCAGCGACTTAACTAGTTTTGTTAAATAATGTTGTTTGTCTCTGTCCTGGTGTTAAAAATAATCAGTTTATTTTCTTCTAATAAGCCATTCTCATGTGTTTAACCAAAATGTCTTATCAAAATGTCCCCTTGTAGTTGTATGCTATTTTAATTTAGAATTGTTGGCTAAATACAAATATTCTGTTAGATATAGTACACTCAAGTTGTTTCATATTCATGCATAGCAGTGATAAGTAATATTAAATATTGTTACAAATTATTGCGAATCCTTGATGGTACAGGCCAGCCACACAGCTGGCATGTGGGACCACCTTCAGCATTCTGGGGATGTCTGCATGGCAGTGACTCAGTTGAGGTCATTTGTAAGAGTTTACTTTCACTTTTAACCAACTAAATGCTCCTCTGCAGAAAATTGGTAGAGTACCAGGTAGTAATTGTAATGGGAAGTCTGCTTTTAGAATGTGGGAAAGTTAAACATCAAAGGGTATTGTGATAAACTCTGCCTGCCTCTGCATTATTGCCAATAATTTTTTTATAAACTGGATCGATGTTTTGTTTACTATTTGAACGTGTTGCAGGTGGACTCTTTCAAACTTGGAACAGTGTGCCAAGCTTAATAAAGTAACTAAACAAAATATAGCAGGCAGTAAACATTCAACATAAGAACATAATAATAATGAAAAAAATATAAAACCTAGGAGCTGGCAACCTCATGTTAAGGTATGTATCATAAAGGTCTAGTTTGCTAATACACTAATGTAAAATTTATAGATATGGCTACATTCATGATATGTTTGAATGTGTTGTAGTGTTTGCTAATCATTTGTGTCTGACATTTGAGTCGTTATGTTAAAGTTTAACTGAACTGTGGACTTGTGGGCATATGTACATTTTCTGAAAACTACACTGCAGCATGATTTTTTAAATATTTACATTAGAGTCAATATTATCTCATATCACCTACAGGTAAATTTAGAATTATAGAAATACACCAGTCTGAAATGGGTGTGTTTTACTTGTTATTAACAACAATAATAAATTCAGATTAGCTTAGAGAAATGGTGACACAATATTTGCTACAAATGTCATTAACCCAACTGGAAGGTTGGTTAAGGTACTGTTCCAAATGTGTTTCATAATTTATCTTCCACTAGATTGCTGTTGGCTGATAATCCAGCGGGTCACAGCAGTCAGTTGACCTTGACTAACCTGAGATGGACAGGTAGCTGACCCTCATTAGCATATGGTACTCATAATCAGTGTGGGCCAGTTGACCTTGACTAAAGCGCAGAGATGCCATGGCTTGGGCCAGTGGTTGGGAGTACCAAGTGTTTCTACTTGCCAGTTATTAATAGGCTTTGGACCATATCCCAGCTGACCACTGATCAGATCACTGCTGTGGTAAGTTGCTTGGGTTGTGTTGTTGACTGGTCGCTGATAAGCTTGGAGCACGTTTACAAGTCTGTTGTATTTTTGCTTACATGTGGCCAAGTGAGATAGTGATTGTACTAAACAGAACTACTGGTGTAAGTACATTTGATTAATGTTGCAATTTCATAAAGATACATTAGGAGCAGTTATGTTAGGAATAGGATGTTTCATAATTGGTCAGGGTCAAATGTCTTACAGTTCTCAACTTGCTTGACAGGTGAGAATTGATGGTGGGTATTAATAATCAATTCTGCCATTCATCACAGCTGTTGTCAGCCTGTATCCTCTGTGTAGAGGGACTGGACATCACGCATTCAACACTTAACAGTTCACTTCAAAACCACCAATGGTGAATTATCATATTAGTAAATAATACAGATTCTGTAGTACTTACTTTATACACATGTACAACACATGATTTATGCCTGTTTATTAAATGAATATACCGTACTTTTGAAGCACACATTTCTTTGACTGGGGGAGGGGGCTTGAAAAGCTAGCTGTAATTGCTTCATCACATTTGTGTGATCCTAGCCTATTTGGCATATCCATATTCTTCATATTCCTAGCATTTCTTAATATTTCATAAGTTTTTTTGTAATGTGAGCTGCATGTGGTGAGTGTAACAGTGTATTAATAGTCCAGTATCTGGGAGCAGACATTATTCTAGCTAACTGGACTTTACCTTGGAACAACTCATTGATGTTGGGGGCAAGGATCATTTATTTATATGTTTACACATTGGCTGGACTGTGGCTGGACTGTGCCTGGACAGCCAGCATTAGACAGTGTCCAGACATGTTTTCTTGTGCCTTGTCACAGTATGCATTCATCATTGTCATCATCATTGTACAACTGTAGTATCCCTTGACTGGTCAAAGGCCTCAGCCTGTTGTGTCCAGACTGTCCCATCTTGTGCCATCCTCTGCAGGTGGAGCCCTCAGTAGTCTCTCCAGTCTCCATTGTGTTGCAACATGGATTACCAATAATTAATTAAATGTGCTATGAATTTGGGGAGGAATACAGCCAATAGCAATATCTCATTCATATATAAATATATATATATATATATATATATATATATATATATTGTAGATTATTTTATTAAAAATTGTTGGAAGGGATACAGCCAATCGCAATACCTCACTTGAGGCGCATGTTCTACTTCCTCTTCTTCTTCTGAATACCACCTAGCTTCAATATGCTGAAGATACAGGCGGGCGAACAGGAAAAATCAGAAATATATATATATATATATTTTCCATTTTAGGTGCATTGCAATGTATCAGAACCATAATTTGTGCATGTAACAGTAATGCGTGCAAAAGAACTAGTTATATCTAAAAGGTGGAATAATGGAAAGTCTGGATATTGCTCTTAAAGGAATCAAGGCTTGATAAATTGTTAATTAGGTGCCACCACTCAGGTCACAGTCAGGTGGAATGAGAAGACTGTAAATGAAATGTAAGGATATGGGCAAAATTTCAAGTTCAACATAGAAGAAGAAGTGGAATGTCTGTCCGAAATTTAAATAATAATTCTGTCAGAAAACCTTGTGCATTGGTTCATTTTATTTCTCACCATGACATGAATGGCACAAGGTCACAACCTTACACAAACTCTCCGTTATTGGTTGTTAAACATGTATTAAGTGCATTAATTTTGACGAGATTAGTGAATGTAAGTGACAGCATTACTTGTGATGACCTTGTCTGGGGTACCTAGTAACATCATCGATTGCAGTATGTGGGGGATTACCATGGGTATTTGCAAATGTAATTTGACATTTATGTGTTTGTTTGAAAGTTATGTTAGTGGTACTTCTTGTGTTTTGTATCATCCAGAATACTCAGTTGTATAATTGTCAAGCGGTACATAGATGTTCTGACGGGGCCTAAATACTGTTATTTACCATCGTGCCTAATTGATAATTCACTCATGCCTGTGGACTGGGATTAATGATATATACCAGGTATTGATTGTTTTACTGTAGCCGAGGCGCTGGCTGTGGCACGATCAGGCTTCCAGCTCAGCTCAAATAATCGTTTCAGTTTACTACAGTCTTCAAGTTCTGAGCAGACTTGTCGTATATCAGGAATTGGTAGTCTATTTTTAGCATTTGTATACACAGAGGTGTGTCACGTATTGTGCATTAACAGCACTGTCGACACATGCAGTCCGTACTGTGACTCTCTAGGTTTGTAAGTTAGTAATATAACAGCTAAGTTGAGAACTGCCCCATTGAAAAGGCTGTCTTTGCAGTAAAGTGACAGAATTGTTGAAGGAGTTTAATTGAGGTTGTGAAGACATTGCCACTTGTGGATACTAGGTGAATGTGCGGAACACATTATTGGCCAACAGAAAGTAATGAAACAAAAGCATTACAAAATATTTATGATAATGAAAATAAATAGTAATTTGTGGAATCACTGGAATGTGCTGAAGGTTTTATTCAATAGCAACTTGCACGATAATTACCATTGATTACATGAAATTGTAGGGAATGAAATACATTGTTGTGTATGTTGTGGTGATGGTGTTGTAAAAGTATAACAGTAACGTTATCGTATTTGGTTGAATACCAAATACCAGTGCTACCCAGGTAGGTAGTTTGACCATACAGGATGTGTACATGTACACTGTGTACTGTACAGATTAAGTAACGTGTGGGTGTTTTCTGTCCACAGGGATCCTGACATGGCGGAGTGGTGGAGGAGCTCCATGAGCAGCATGCTCAGCATCGGTGCGGCCACCATCACTGCTGGTGCTGCCCTCTACATGGCCACGCGGCCGCAACAGTTCGAGACGCCGCTGGACCTGAAGAACCAGTCACAGGAAGTTCCCGTGAGTTTGGTTCAATTGTACTGTTGTAATTTGTATGAGGTCTGTGATGGCGGTATGCTGGGTAACACTGTTGTGGACGGTGTGGTACATCCGTTCCATATTTTGTTTTGACATCCATGAATGCTTCAGGAACATAATTTTATTATTTTCAGAAAATGATGTGTTTTTATAGGAAACATTTTATTTGATGTGCAAGATCCTGCATTGTCTGTGATGTATATTAAATGCATATGGATTGTGGAAAGAAATGAAGTTGAACTTTCTAGTCAACATTTGAAATTGGCAAGAGTGTTTGAGATGTTAATGTAATAAAGGACAAAGTGAAACAAACAGCAAGCCCAAATCTGTAATGCTCATACATAATTACCTCTCAAGAGTAGGTGTGTGATCAGTCTGCTGATGAAAGCCGTGGGAAATGGCTGAAATATTCTGACCACTCACCTGCATTTTCTTGAGAGGTAATTATGTATGAGAATTGTCATACTCATTCATTCCCCTTGTTTTTGCATCATTATCAATCCATTTTATAATTCCAAATTAAGATATACATAGATATTTTATTTTGTAGCATCACTAATATTTAATGGTAAAACAATTTAACTTGGTCAGTAATTGAGATTCAGCAGCCCAGGGACTGGTCAGTATCAGCTTTCTCTACCTGGTTGTATTCAAGAAGATGATTCCATTTGTTGGTTGCAGCTAATTACTGTGGCAGGTGTGGGAAAATAATAAGTTTTGTATTATAAACAATTGATAAAGGATAAAGTTCTCATAGTTTTATGCAGAGACCTGTCCACACATAATGTGGATTTGATAATCTGTTTGATGTGGAGAAACATCATTGGACGGGGAATAAAACAAGGAGCAAAAAGCTCTTTAAGATCAGACATCAGTTATCATTTGAAAATGATTGTCACGTGTGTCACATGTGTCGCGGTGTGGGTGTGTCATAACAAAACATATCTCTGCGGTCTTGTGTGTATGGGACCGCCAAAAAGGTGTGCCCGACAAAAATGTAATCCTACATAAAGCGATGAATGTACACGGTACATACAGAATTTGTGATCTTTGAAGCATGCCACGAAAAGAGATTGTTTACGTACACGTTAGTAGAAGCAACCAAAGTATGTTTTTTGTTGGTGCAGTTGCATTATTCATAAAGCTCATGCATGACATAATGCTGATTGACCTGCTTACACAAGTTCTGTGTGCAGCAGCCACAGCACAGTGGTGGCTGTATGACACTTCCCACAACATGACTCAGTTTTCAATCTTCGCACTGCATGACTGGAATGCAAAATGACAAAACTGTCAAAATGATGACACTATAATTGATGCCATGTCACTAATTTGTTTACTCGCTGCACAATTATGGAACAATAATTTCACTGCATTCTGCATATCTAACAATAAGTTAGGTTAGGTAGACAGATTTTATTATAATTTTTTCACCCAGCGTTTCCCCCCACATTTGGGCACAATAGGGTTTGTCATAAAGTAACCTTTCATACAGCCCTAAATTGTTTTAAACTGCCTGTTGGTAAACCATAGAACCGAGGTTGGTAAACCATAGAACCGAGGTTGGTAAACCATAGAACCGAGGTTGGTAAACCATAGAACCGAGGTTGGTAAACCATAGAACCGAGGTAAATGGTGACATTGAAGGTGGTTGGTAAGGAGGTGCAGTATGTTTGCTGACATTGTCACCAGTGCTTCAATCGTGTCTCTGTGCCACTCTGGCGCCTCTATGCCACAGTGGTGTCTGTGCCACAGTGGTGTCTCTGTGCCACAGTGGTGTCTGTGCCACAGTGGTGTCTCTATGCCACAGTAGTGTCTCTGTGCCACAGTGGTGTCTGTGCCACAGTGGTATCTCTGTGCCACAGTGGTGTCTGTGCCACAGTGGTATCTCTGTGCAACAGTGGTGTCTGTGCCACAGTGGTATCTCTGTGCCACAGTGGTGTCTGTGCCACAGTAGTGTCTCTGTGCCACAGTAGTGTCTGTGCCACAGTGGTGTCTGTGCCACAGTGGTGTCTCTGTGCCACAGTGGTGTCTGTGTCACAGTGGTGTCTCTGTGTCACAGTGGTGTCTGTGCCACAGTGGTGTCTGTGTCACAGTGGTGTCTCCATGCCACAGAGGTGACTTTGTGCTACAGAGGTGACCTTGTGCCACAGTGGTGTCTCTGTGCCTCAGATGTAACTTTGTGCCACAGAGGTGGCTTTGTGCCACAGAGGTGTCTCTGTGCCACAGAGGTGTCTCTGTGCCACAGAGGTGACTTTGTGCCACAGAGGTAACTTTGTGCCACAGAGGTGACTCTGTGCCACAGAGGTGACTTTGTGCCACAGAGGTGACTTTGTGCCACAGAGGTGACTTTGTGCCACAGTGTTGTCTATGTGCCACTTTATCCACTTCACTGTCAGTTGTTCCAGTGTAACTCACCCAGAATAAGTCATGTTAGCACATGAGAAGACCAATGTGAAAGCAAATAAATTCTGAATAATTCCACTAAAATACTTGGGTTAGTGTTTCGGGAGATATGACAAATAATGTTATCCGCACGTAACTGCACCACGATAGGTAGAACTAGAAGGCTAGAACGTCTTAATTTGGGCAAAGGTAGCGCTGAGCATCATTTGTCGTGCAACCGGTCACTGAATTTAATCCATCCTCAGGCAACAAACCTGAATTACAACCTAGTATATGGTTGATAGTATACACACTGGGCAGTAGATTTTATTGTACCAGTTGATTAAACACCTGAAATATTTTTATTATGCTATGAAGTGGTTATACAATTTTGCCATTTAGTGACTTTTTGAGTCTGGCGGCTGTTCCACTAGTTTGTTAACCCAAAATAAAATTTCATTGTGAAAGCGTGTGCTTCTCCAAGCAGTATACTCCACTTGCTATCTTGGGTTGGTTATTCTGGAATAAATCATTGTCATTGTGAAAGGGCCTTTTCAGGTGATAAAAAGTAGCCAGTGAAAGCAGTAGTTTTCTGTGATTGATTGTCACTGTGTTTCCGTTATATCCAGGGCATGCCATCAGCGCGGACATCATGGTACTGCAAGAATGGTCAACTGGTGGAGTATCTGCACGAAGACTTGAGGACGTTCTACGATGGCTTCAAGAGAGGGGCCCGGCTCTCAGGTAAGACAACCCTGGGGGTTATAGTACAGCTGTTGAAAGCAACACTGCACTGCAGCTTATCACTTATTTATAGCAGTGTAAGATGCCTCACACCAGGCAGGCAATGTTGATGAAACAGGCTATTGTCATCATAATTCATGACTTATTCATGTGCACAGTTTAAAAAAATGGTTGTTGCTGTAATCAGTGCAGGCTTCAGTTACTATAAAATCAGTTGTGCACACTTTCAGTTCAGTTACAGTAATTAATACTGACTAGAATGTTCAAATTGATTTCAATTATAAATACAAAATAACCGTTGTGCAGGACCAGTTAATTTCAGGATTTGTTACTACTGTATATTAGTGTATAATGTCGTAGCTGGTGCTGAGATGCTTTTATTTTTATGTGATTCTAAACATGTGAAACAAACCAGTATTGATAGTTTTTCGCTTTCTAAGATTAAGGTTGTGATGAATAAAAATAACATCATTGCATTTGAATTTTTTTTACTGCTATATGGAATAAGTAAATTCACTGCATACCTATTTAAACCCAAATTCATTACATCTACTGCACTCGCAAGTAATCAGTTTCAGTTAGATAACTGCACCCAGTCCTTAGTAGTGATTGCAACATAAAATGAAAACAACTGTGACAAATTGTACCGGTGTGATTTATTTACCTATGGTAAAGTATTAAATGTGATGGCATAGTAAATTGATACCAGTTTGCCATTTTCGTAACAATCCCAGCCAGGGAACTTTTTATAAATAATTGCCTGCAAAGGTTATAATTACTGCAGTTCACTTATGTGTTTGTGAAGTCAGGCACTTGTATTTTGGTAGGATGGTGAACCTTAGTGCGTGAAAAAACGGAAGTAAGCATGTTGTATTAACTAGTGAGTGTCACAGCCAGCACACTGTTTACATGGCTCACAGTCAGCACTGAACCGTGCCTGTTGTGTTGATGACTGCCAACAAGGTATTTACAGCCCATCCATGACATTAATACTGGGGAGATACTGCACTCAGGTAGCCAGTTTCAGACTGGCTATCAGCATGTTGTTGGTTTATGTTTTGTTACCCAACTTGTTTTATACATTGGTTTATTTGATACAGTGTTGTTATAAGCATGTGGTATTAAACATGTTGTTCTGTTCGCAGACAATGGCAACTGTCTGGGCTGGAAGCCGTCCAAGGCGGAGCCATACAAGTGGTTATCGTACAATCAGGTGAGACCACACCTGTCTTACACTGTCAGTAGTCTAATGAATTATACCATTAAAATGATTTGTCAGCTGAAAGCATAATTGTAAATCGCTCCTACATATTTTACTTGAATAGTTGCAATTCTGTGTTACTATATTTAACTAAATGAGTACAAAGATTCCATATGATTTATTGCGCATGTCTAGATCTAGTGTATTAGTGCTACTTTGTTATACTCACATGTTCAGTCCCATTCATGTTATTTTCTTCTTACAAATGGCATGCTTCCACTGACACTCTGATGGTGGTGATTCAGCCTGTATTTGTTCAGTAAACACTGTTTACAAGTGTGTGTTTGATGAATGAGACATGAGCGTTGTTTGTGTGTTTGTTTACAACGAGTTTACTCAAGTGTCCTGAATGTACAGGTCCTGGAGGCAGCTGAGTTTCTTGGCTCAGGAATCATCTACAAAGGCATCCATGCCACAAACACATCCCGGATTGGCATCTACTCCAAGAACACACCACAGGTGAGTGCAAACTGCAGTGTTCGTGAGTACGAGTACATTGCTAAAAGCTAAGTACAAGTGCGAGTATATTTTCCATCTGTACAAGTGCGAGTATATTAAAAAATATTAAATGAGATATTTTAAAATTAAAACACAAGTGAGTAGGTAACTTAGACTAGCCTATGGATACCTAGCCCATGGTTTGTACAGACATTGAAATCTTTCTTTGAAACACCTTGAATTAAGCACGTCCTTGAATTACATATGTTCAATTTCATTGAATTGTGGCTTGCTGGTTATTCTCTGCATCTGGCCTTTGATCACTCATATCCAGGTTCCTTTTCTGCCAGTTTTGCATAACTCATGGCACTGCTGTTGTCCTTAGTTGCTAACTGACCCTGGTAGCCTATGATCACCAGTAGCTTCCCCCCTCTGGCTGGGCAGCACTTTGTTGCCCACCAGCTTATCTGCTTAACATAACAGATCTGCTTAACATAACAGATGTTTATGATGAGGAACTTCATTAAAATTTATGTTCCTTGACCACTGACTTTTTATGTGTGTGTGATTCATACATACTTAATTTGCTTCTTGCAGTACGTCATCACCGACCTGGCATGTGCCACTTACTCGATGGTGTTGGTTCCTCTTTATGACACACTCGGCCCCGACACATGTACCTTCATCATCAACCAAGGTGAGTTCTCAGTACTTGCCTCTTTATCACAAATCGAACTAATTTCCCATTATGTAAACCTTCACCATCAGCCACGGTAAGCTCTCAATGCATGTCCCATCTCTATCAAATTTGTGTTCACCATGAATGTGTTTTGTTCTCAGATGTACATGTGTATATATCCTCCATCAGCCTTGTTGTGTCGCATGGTTTGTAACCTCCATCAAACTGGTTGTTTTTTCTGGTTTGATTTGTAGCCTCCACAAACCTGTTTGTGTGCTTTGATTTGTAGCCTCCATCAACCTGGTTGTGTGCTTTGATTTGTAGCCTCCATCAAACTGGTTGTGTGCTTTGATTTGTAGCCTACATCAACCTGGTTGTGTGCTTTGATTTGTAGCCTACACCAACCTGGTTGTGTGCTTTGATTTGTAGCCTACACCAACCTGGTTGTGTGCTTTGATTTGTAGCCTCCATCAAACTGGTTGTGTGCTTTGATTTGTAGCCTACATCAACCTGGTTGTGTGCTTTGATTTGTAGCCTCCATCAAACTGGTTGTGTGCTTTGATTTGTAGCCTCTGTCAACCTGGTTGTGTGCTTTGATTTGTAGCCGACATCAACCTGGTTGTGTGCTTTGATTTGTAGCCTCCATCAAACTGGTTGTGTGCCTTGATTTGTAGCCTCCATCAACCTGGTTGTGTGCTTTGATTTGTAGCCGACATCAACCTGGTTGTGTGCTTTGATTTGTAGCCTCTGTCAACCTGGTTGTGTGCTTTGATTTGTAGCCGACATCAACCTGGTTGTGTGCTTTGATTTGTAGCCGACATCAACCTGGTTGTGTGCTTTGATTTGTAGCCTCTGTCAACCTGGTTGTGTGCTTTGATTTGTAGCCGACATCAACCTGGTTGTGTGCTTTGATTTGTAGCCTCCATCAAACTGGTTGTGTGCCTTGATTTGTAGCCTCC
The DNA here is from genome assembly GCA_964017155.1 of Oasisia sp. SBJ-2009. Classification (NCBI taxonomy): domain Eukaryota; kingdom Metazoa; phylum Annelida; class Polychaeta; order Sabellida; family Siboglinidae; genus Oasisia; species Oasisia sp. SBJ-2009. The sequence goes on from OZ024858.1 coordinate 7,813,803, forward strand.
ATCAACCTGGTTGTGTGCTTTGATTTGTAGCCGACATCAACCTGGTTGTGTGCTTTGATTTGTAGCCTCTGTCAACCTGGTTGTGTGCTTTGATTTGTAGCCGACATCAAACTGGTTGTGTGCTTTGATTTGTAGCCTACACCAACCTGGTTGTGTGCTTTGATTTGTAGCCTACACCAACCTGGTTGTGTGCTTTGATTTGTAGCCTACACCAACCTGGTTGTGTGCTTTGATTTGTAGCCTACATCAACCTGGTTGTGTGCTTTGATTTGTAGCCTACACCAACCTGGTTGTGTGCTTTGATTTGTAGCCTACATCAACCTGGTTGTGTGCTTTGATTTGTAGCCTCCATCAAACTGGTTGTGTGCGACACAACAGAACGTGTGATAAAACTGCTGGAGCACAGGTCGGAAACGCCTGAACTAAGGATCGTTGTGTGCGTCGAGCCTCTCACCGCAGAACTGACACAGTTGGCAGCAGAAGTCAACGTTGACGTCATCACATTTGACGACCTCAATGTAAGGATGTTAATAGAACAGTTGTTTTGATAAATCATTTGTTGCTGTGTCTGTGCAGTTTCAATTATTTTGTATCCAACAAGACTGTTATTACTAACCCTGAATGATAGCGATTGCGATGAATGTAAATGTAGGTCTAGGTAAGAGAATGTAAAATGTTTTGTATTTGATAACAGCCTTGTGTTTATTGTCCAAGCCCTGGTGGGTGATGCACATCGCCACAACCAAAGCTTCTTTGTGGGGCATTTTTTCAGTCATTGGTTCTTCAGTGTTTACATACACTTTCTTTCTTTGAGATGTGGATACAATTTGCTGTTTTGTTTTGTCGTTTGTGAGGATCTCATCAATGCCAAAAACAAGTTTTTATTTAACAGGAATTTGTCTTGTTAAGATATAGATGATACATTATGCTACATGGCTCAGTGCATGCACTGGTTGGATCAAGTCCAGAATGTGTTGTATGTTGCATTTTGCACTGGGCACTTCTTATACACAGTTGAAGTTGAAAAGGAACTACGTTTATGTTTCAGGAGCTGGGCCAGGAACATCACCATATGCCAAAGGTAGGCATCATCAGTTGTCTTTCTCCATGTCCCTGTCACTTCTGTCCATGTTCTATATATGTCAACATCTGTCCATATTAAATGTATTGCGGGTAAATGGTCAAAGGCTGCGTACTAACTCTAGAAATGTCAGTAGGTCTGTATTAACATTTTGTAAGTATGTTTATCCATGACCATTTACTTTGTTGAAACAACATTACATAGTCTTTTTAAAATAAACGAAGACTTATATAAGAAATATTAAGACAACTCAAGTTACACGAAGTTAATACCAGTATAAGTGAAGAGGTTCATTGGATTGGATGTTCCAAATAAGTGGTATTTTACTTGTTTCATAGTCATGAGACGTGTATGTTCTGTTTCAGCCTTGTGTTCCAAGTGATCTCTGTATGGTTTGCTACACAAGTGGAACCACTGGTAAGTTGTAGAGATGAAATGAGATATGTTTCTCATATGTATGAGCATTTGTATATGCTGCTTCAGTCAGCACCAGTGACCTTGAACATTCACCCGCCAGGTGGCAACATGGTAGGTGTTTTGCGAGCTCACCAGTGTGAGCCATGACATTGTGTGAATCTGATCACAGATTTGAATAAGATATATGATGTGTGTTGTAGTAAATTGATATTGATCTATATTTATTTATTTTAGTTTAGCTTATTTATTTCATTTATATTTTAGATTTATTCAACACATGTGAAGTGCTTTGATTGGCTTAATTAATTACTTTAAAAGTGCAATATTAAGAAACGGAATTATTATTATTATTATTGTCTCTGAGTTTTAATGGAACAGAGTTTTAGGGTAAAATCTGCAGCTGTTTGATGGATTTAATGAACTAAATTATGTTTGTTTCAGGAGGCCCAAAAGGAGCAATGATCACACACAGAAACCTGATTGGAGCAGTTGCTGGCATTGCCCTCCACTTAGTGAGCGTGTGTTGTGTTTGCTTAGGTTAAACCATATGATAATAGTGTAATACGCTCACTTTGGACCAGTGTAAGTGTATCACCTCCCAGGCACAACATTCTGTGTTCATTCACTTCCAGGGCTACTGCTCTCTGGTTTACCAACTGGTTGTGTATTTCAAGGTAAGGTGGTAGTATTCTCAGTGGACAAAGTGGATGGTGAAACAGCCTTACAGGGCGCCACAGAGGTTTTATGTAAAATTTACTGGGGAAAGATTATGATTACCGAGAATTAATAATTAGGGTTGCTGGAATAGGTTTGCTGGAGTGTATTATTTAAGCTACTCAATCATTGCAAATTTTAATATCGATAAAATGAACAAACCTGAATTGTGATACGTAAATCTTCAGAGGCGCAGTTTTGAAAAGTTGAGTACCCTGGTACTACTTACCTGTAAATGTATTGTGTGTGTGTGTTTTATAGGGGTCTATAGAATTTTCTTCCGATGACGTCTACTTGTCGTACCTTCCACTGGCACATGTCTACGAGAAAGTAAACCAGGTAAAAGATCAGTTTGTTGTTTATATATATGTGTGTATATATGTATATGTATGTAAACAATATATATATATATATAAACAATATATATATATATATACACACACACACAGTGTAAGGATTAGGCAGAACAAGATGCCTTTCAGCTGATGCTAGTTAAAAATCCCTCCATTAAACCAATAAATTCTTCTATGAATAATAAAAGGAAGTTTTTCGCAAGCCATGTGAACTGTCCTTCATCAATGATCAGTTTACACAGCTTAGAAGGAACTTACAAAACATGCAGCACTTTGCAAAACAAGTTCAATAATCTTTATCAAATATAATTATGACTGCAACCCTGGCACTTGATGCCTGTGGCAACTTGTGACTTATTAAGGGAGTAACTCAGTGTTGATGCCATGAGAAGTTCGTGCAGGATAACTGTCACAAGACAGACTCAAATGGTGGTTGTTCAGCAGTCAACACTCAAGTAATGTCTGTGACCATGTGTTATTTCCTTTTTATAACGGCACATCAGTGTTATCACTTTGAATGTACATCCACAGTTCCTATCTTTGTAAACTTGTGGGCCTTTACCACAACAAAACAGGTGCAGTTTGATTTGTAATCTCCTAGTATTGCTGTTGCAGGCGTTCCTGTACTCACAGGGCTGCCAGGTAGGCTTCTACCAGGGCGACATGCGGGCACTGAAGGACGACCTGGTCGAGCTCAAACCAACCATCTTCACGACGGTCCCGCGATTACTCAACCGTGTCTACGACAAGGTGATATCGGTGGCGTCCAAGACCTACTTCCGCAACTACATGTTCCAGATGGGATACAACAGCAAGTTGAGGGAAGTCGAAAGGTGAGTGTCTATAAATGTCCATCAATGTAGGACCCAAAACATTTAAGTCTTAACAAAATGTACAGATGTATGTATCGTCAATTGCCTTGCCAACATGCACATAGTTCATGAATTTGAAGACCTGCATATTATTGTGTGTTATTTCTTCTCACAACATGTATAGGTTGTAAATTAGATTCAGTCCATGCCAGCAGTACATCAATATGATAGGGGTGACATTTGTTGGCCTGAATGTTTTAGGGGGATCATCAGAAAGAACAGCATCTGGGACACATTGATCTTCCGCAAGGTGCAGAATTCCCTCGGCGGACGAGTAAGGGTGGTGATCTCTGGCTCTGCGCCCCTCTCGCCCCGGGTACTCAACTTCACAAGGGTTGCCCTTGGCTGCATTGTATGTATCTGTGTCTACTTTGTTACACACCTACTGGGCAACTGTAGTCGCTATCTAGCTGTTTTCGTTTATGAGTAAATACAATAATAGCCATTCCAGAAATGGTTGCCTTTAACGCTGTGCTATATACATGCAGTTGAAGAATTTTAGTAGTGCAAGTTACGTCAAACATCTGCAACAGATTGGTGTGCTGTTTACACAACTCTGTGCAGAAACCTTGCTTATCATCGTGACGAAACGAATAAGGTCCATCTACTGTACAATGCAAACTCAGAACCTTTATCGAAAGGAGAGTAAAAAATGATGGGTTACTTTTCTTTACAAAGGGACAGATTAAGCTATGACAGTTTAGCAACCAAGATGCAAAATTGTTTTGAAGAAAACACATACACCCGTACACGCACACACACACACACACACACACACACACACACACACACACACACACTCACACACACACACACACACACACACACACACACACACACACACACACACACACACATGGCACATTCCAAGTTAAGGATAGGTAGGATGGTGCATTTTGACACAGATACTCTATTTCAACAACTTTATTATGTTAGTATGTTTACTATCATTAAAGACCACTTATAGCAGTTATTTCGTCTTATGGCTTGTAGTGAGTGTTGTGTTCAATTCATACTCTACAATCAATCCACTTTAAACAGCATAATTTTGAAAATTCAAAATAAAATAATGACATGTTGAAATGTGTTTAAACAGTGTTTAGTTAGATGAGATATGCGTGATCTGTCTGGCAGGTGATTGAGGGGTACGGACAAACCGAGGGAACAGCAGTGATCTCAGCTCAGGTGCCCGGAGACTCAGGAACAGGTAAGATAGAATCACTTTGTGTTGACTGTTAGGTGTGATTCCCATCTATCAGCATGTGAAACATCCACATATTAACAAAGCAAAGTTCAATGTGTAATTGTGTATTGCGAACTCCGTATATTTGTTGTTTGATTATCCCTAGCATACCTGGTTTTTTACAACCTCATTGTTTTTTGTGGAAGGTGTTTACATGAATCCACCAAAGTAATCTGTTCACCGTCTACTGTTAGGTACTCATTTAACAACCTAGTGACCCGGGGCAAATTGAGCAAACTTGCCCAGGATTTGAAACAGTAGCAGGTTGACTTGAACACTAGTGCTAATGTTTGACAGTCATGTTCTACCACGAAGCTGCCATGTGTTATCTATAATCATAGGCATTGCTTGGGATGTCCGTCATATTGACAATGACCTATTGATGCGCTGCATTTCAGTTTGAAATTTTACTGAATTAACGTCAACAGTCATCAATGATAGCAGCATGTTCACTGACTCTCTGCGCTGGGAACCAGCTGGCACCAATGCCATGCAGTGGCACATTATGGTTTCTCACTGATTTTTGAAGATATCCATTAATCCATATTGTTATATAGTGATTCTGTTGCAGTAGTGTTACAGCTGTAATACAACTGTTGCAAGTACTACGGCAGTAGTAGAACTGTCCACAACAGGCACTGCTAGGAGTTAGTCTAATACTGTGTTATGCCAACCATATCTCTCAGTTGGGAAATGTTTTTGATGACGTAATGATGAGTGTGCGGTGTCTGCTGCAGGCTATGTGGGACCTCCCTGGCCAACCAACATTGTCAGGATAGTGGACGTGCCGGAGATGGACTACTATGCCAAGAACCAAAAGGGAGAGGTCAGTAATTCAAGACCATTTAAAGTCATACTATCTGATAATATGAAGCCAGTTAGAACACATTGAGAGTGGCTATTGTAAGTGACACATGGCTGATGATCGTCATTTATCCTTTTCTGAGTAAATTGGCAATGTGAAATGGCGGTAAGAAAGTAAGACATTTGCAAGTACAAGGTATGCATTTCTGCCATCATCAGAAAGTTGATGTGTTACTGCAAAGACAGGTAGTTTTAGCTTATGTACTGTAGGCCTGAGTGACTTGATACTTTGTTTGCAGTGGAAGGTTACAAGTGGTCTGGACCAAGTGGTACACAATAAACCTACACATGGCTGTTGCGTCTGTTTCAGGTGTGTGTCAAAGGCGCTAATGTGTTTGTTGGGTATCTGAACGAGCCTGAGAAGACGGCCGAGGCTCTGGACAGTGACGGCTGGCTGCACACGGGGGACATAGGAATGTGGCTGCCGGTTAGTATCTCCTTGTCGCACTCATTTGTTTCGTAATCAAGCATGGTGATTCAGTTAAAGTTACCCACATACTTTTCCAGTTAAATTAACCTAACATTTTTCTGGTCAGTCTAAAAGTGGTATTAATAACAGTTGAACTTAGCCCATGCCTGTTAAAGTAGACAACCGTCTGACCAATGCTAAACAACAGATAGAATCATCAAATAAACATATTTGACGAGTAATTGTTTTGGTTTATGATTATGGGTTATGTAACGAATGACTTGTCTTTTCTTCAGAATGGCGCCTTAAAGATAATCGACAGAAAGAAGAACATCTTCAAACTTGCACAGGTGTGTTGAAAATATCAATACCATGCAGCATCTGTAACTTGATATGTTTTGGGTTATTCTACAAATTTGAAGGCCCAGCAATCCCAGTAAGCCATTGTTGTCATCCTGGGCATTTTAACAATGTATATATTCATAATAAATACAATTAACATAGGCAGTACTAGGATAAATGTTATGGCAACCAGCATTGTCTAAGGCTGGCTGATCAGCGGTGTGGTTGTCACCCACCTTGAAACCTGAATATTACAATGCTATCTCTTACTGAATACAATACAATACAAATATTGTTTCTTCAGGGAGAATATATATCGCCAGAAAAAATCGAGAACATTTACATCAGATCTGAAGTAGTCGGACAGATCATGGTTCATGGTGACAGTTTGAAGGTGAGTGTCTGTCTTTCAGATAATTGAAGTTGAATTAGAAAGCTAACTATGAAACCTTCTGCTTGAACAGTTTAATTAATTATCTTTACAACATCTGCTCATGTAGATTTCTTGTCATTAGTGGAGAAGAATTTTTATTTCTGTAAAAAAATTCACACGATTGGTGTAACTTTTTTAAAGCTCATGGTATGTGGAATCTAAAAGGTACGGAACTGTGTTTCAACATTTTGCAACTTAAAACCTATTTTGCTGTGGTAGATCACAAATAATTGTGAACTGAGACATATTTTCATGGTAAAGTGTGTCAACATTTCTCGCAGGCGTCCCTCGTTGGAATCGTTGTGCCTGATCCGGATGAGTTCTGTCGCTGGGTGAAGACAAAACTGGACATCCACGGCACCTCGGCGGAGTTGTGTGCCATGCCGGTGAGTGTTGAGGCCATTGGAGCCAATCGTTTGCATGCTTTATTGACTGCGATAAAACTGACTTGGCTGACGTGTAGGTTAGAGACTTACCCAGTGATGACCACTGTAGCATTTTCTCTGATTGTCTTTAGTTAGTTTAGTAGCAGAAATACCTGTCCTCTGGTCTCGGGGCTCTGTACTCACTCGCAGAAGATGCTTTCCAAACGTGTTTGTACATGATGTTTGTTTTGATGCAATTTTTTTTATAAAATGTCCCTAACTGTCATTCCTTGGAACAAGTGCAGATAACGTATGCTGTTTATGAACAGTCGATTTCATCCGCTCTGGATATAAATACCTGTAAAAATCCTTAACATATTTATTGGGAATGAAAAAAACTTGGTGATATTTAAGTTTTTTCCAAGTGAGTGCTGATTAAACCCTGAAAGTTTTGGAGATCAAGATGCAGTCCATTTCGAAGAAAATGTTATGTCTACACACACGCACACATGCATGCACACACACACACACACTTGTGCAATCGCACGTATGCACGCACGCATGCATGCATGCATGCAAACACGCACGCATATACAAGTTAGCTAAATTGTTGTTATTTACACAGTTGTGCAAATCGTTTTTAGTTGTTATCAGAAAAAACATTCACAAATCTAATAATCCTAGTTTCTAACTGGTCTTTGCTAAGCCTTGAAAGCTTTTATGCAACAGTATAGAAACAACCTTGTGGATGAGGTTGTAACCAGGTAACAGCCGCTGACTGTCGAGTGTCTCTATGTTTGTGTAGGAGGTGAAAAAGGCGATACTTGAGGACATACTTGCAGTTGGCAAGAAGGCAGGACTCATGTCCTTTGAACAGGTGAGTCGTCACTTCACACCTGTGTTTGATGGTGTTAGGTCTAGTTGAGGCGGTGCTCAGTTGAACAGATCGGCCAGAGTTTTTGGCTCTGTGTACACTACAGGTGATAGTTATAGGTTCAGTTATCAACCACCTGTACAGTTGTGGTGTTATTTCCTTGCCCTCAGATGTACCACTAACAATGCTCCTAGACACACCAATGGTCTACATCTCATTGATTCCTCTCAGCCGTGGTGTCCTTCCCTGCTCTCACTCTACAAACATCATATTTGTTTACACCACTAAGTGTTTATTGTCTTTTGTGCTCATTCATATTTACTTTTGACAGGTTGACTTTAATAATATTAGCTTCATTAATTACTACAATAAATGCTTATGAGTAAACACCTTAACCTATTTACATTCCAATGGCAGTCACGGGCAACATAATTAGCGATTGTCTGAAAATATTTACTACATAAAATGTATACCATGAATGCATGGTATATATTATTTGGGTGTTTATGCACAAGAATAAACTGGAGCAATTAATGGAGCTAAGATTATTAAAGTTGATCTGTTCAAGTAAATATGAATAAGAAAAAATGTGAATAAATACTCAGTGGTGTAAATTGATGAAATTGATATATATAGGTGGGGATATATTATATAGTATGCACACATGCATGATATAGTTACGCATGCATACCCATTCTAGGAGACTACTGATATGTATGTATTATACACATTGTTATGTGGTAAATTAACAATATAATTTATATGAAAACTGAATTTTTCCTCAGTGTATGTAGCGATAAATGCATTGCATCAAATAAGACATTTGACAGTAGCCTGTGTGATTTCTGTTTGCAGGTGCGTGACATCTACATCCCATCAGAGCAGTTCACCGTTGAGAACGGCTTGCTGACGCCCACACACAAGTCGAAGCGACACAACATACAGAACTATTATGCAAAACAGATCGAGGAGATGTATCTGCACCTACAGTAGACGCACCAGCTGCGTCGCCAGCAGCACAGCGAGTAGCGTACCAGATCTGTTGGCCGAAGTGCCGTGACAGTAGAGTTTTTGTGAACCGATCTGACACCAGTAACTCCACTGCCTTGTTACTGCTATGAGGCGTCTACAACATACAACGGTCGTGTACGATCGGATGCATTTGAAGTCTGTCGTACGGGACAAATGTTACATCGGTGGAGTGTTATACAAGAGTGATTCCGTGCTAAAGGATCTTATAGACTTGACACGTAGCAAGACTGGACATAATCTATACAGAGTTCTTCATGTGCAACGAGTATACGGCCAACTTGAGTTGGTGTTTGACTTTGCTCACATTTGAAGTTTGTTACTTTACTGTAGAGTCCCATCTTGCACACACGTGACGCTTGTTAGTAGTTTGTGTGGTCAGTGTTTCAAGTCGCACATAAAAGTCAGATTTTCTAATTCTCCAGAAGAATAGAATCTGCTTATTTAATAATATATATTATATTAACCTGGGCGTATTTGTCTGCATAAATGATTGCATATAAAACATCTTCCATTGGTCGCATATGATATGATGTCAGTCATTTTGGTTGCAATGTTTTGGTAATATAGCTGTTATAAGTATATATGCCAGACACAGATATAGCTACAACCTATTTATTATCCAGATGCAAACGTAATGAAAGTATATGGTACAGCTAAGCTAAGTTCATCTTCGTATTTATTATCAGCGGTATTCTATGTACACTGTAAGTTGTTAGGAAATGTAGCACTATTAGAAAGTTCCCATATAAGTGGAAAATCGACTGTCAGTGTGTAGAAGACCGAATGTTTTCGACACTGTTCTTCAGGACAACGTTTGCTGCCATGCATCATTGGTGGTTCAAGTGCTGCCCCCAAACAATGACTATTTGTACTATACTAGTCAGCTAAGATCACCCAGCCTAGTTGAGTACCTCTTGTCAACATCCATCATTGTAAAAGTGTGTGGCATAGTCTGAATTCACTGCAGTATTCAATATTATGATCACGTAAACTCGTTTTTCGGGTTGGGATACTTTAAATGCTCATTTATGTCTAAGTCAAATTACGAAAGTATCAACTCGTGGGGATTTTGCAGTTTGACTATCTATCAAGGGTTGAAGACATTCCTTGTGGTTTCTTCTTCTTCACAATCAAGTGGTTACCTCTGTGCAGAGGAACATTCCACAGTTTATGTGTTTTTAGCAGGGTTTTTGTTACGTGATAAGGCTTGTGTTTGACAAACTGCATGCGACTGTCACAAAACAGGTCATTGTGTCAGAACATCTCTGCAAATGTTTTTAGTTGAGTCAGTCTAGAGATCCAATGAACATCTCCCAATTTGAACTGATAGTGCGTTGAATGTGGCAAACCAGGAGTCATAGTTAATCATAATGGTTTGTTTTTGGTCCTACTGCCTGTTGTCAGTGTTAGTGATATGCTCAACTCGAGGTTGGCATCTGTGTAAATGTTTCTGTAATCCGGGGACCGTTTCACTATATTCACATTATATATTTCACATCATAAAATAGATCCATTGTTAATCAGGGGCTTTTTCAAAAAAGCTGCTGCCATATCACTGACGAAACTGTTTCTGTAGACACCAGCAACAAGTCCTGGTGATTCATCCTGCAGTTGATTGTTTTCAGTGTAAAGGATTAGTGGAATAAAATCTGTTTTAAAGAGCAGAATTGTGTTACTGTTTAAATATACCATTGGCGCAAGTCTTAAAATAAAACTCATTGTTTGGTCAACAGTAGTATTAAAAATTAGTGATATGTTTGTGATGTTGGCATTTCAGTAGTTTTTAAGTTTCTTTGTTGGAAATATGCACATTTCCCACTTGTTACAACGAAAATGTTGAAACGGTCCCCTGATTTCCAGTATTATCATTTCAAAGTTGTACTTGACACGTAATATTTGGATAACATAAAATCCCAAAAATGACTTCACACCTTTTCACTTATTATATGCTTTAAATGTTATGTCAAACATTGCCAAAACTTCATCAATGTAATTGTTATGAACAGTAACAAATTAGCAAAGTTGTACTTTAAATGTTGGTTTTGTCAATCTTAGGCAAAGTATAATGCAGCATGTTTGTGGTGTTTAATTACAACTTTTTATTGAATTTCAGCAAAGGTGTCACCTTATTGGCAGCTTGGAAAAACTGGCATGGTTTAACATGCTTTAGCATGCTTTAGCAGTGATCATAATATAATGTTGATCACATTTTTCGAGTTTATGGAATCCAAAACATTGTAATGTTAATGTTTAAATATATCAGCACACGTTTTTAAAACCGTGTCATTGTTTGGTCAGCAGTAGTATTAAGAATTAGTTATGTATTTGTGATGTTGGCCTTTCAGTAGTGTTCATTTGTGTACTTTGTGATCAGTGTAGCTGGAACATGCATGTTTGTTTAGTGTGAGCATCTCTGGATAGCATTCCCACTTGTAAAAACAAAATTGTTTTGAAGATAACAGTGTATTATATATTTAAAAAAACGATAGGAAACTGCATATAACCACAGTATTTGTAACTGTCTTTTGTCTGTATAACAACCATTCTTAAGCAGTTTTTTTTATTTAGACATTGTTTAATAGTTTGCAGTGCAGCTACATGTATGTGTGTGTTATTCTTCAGAGTTGTACCGGGCAGCATGATTCCTCAATTGGAGGGGTCTGTCTGGTTGTGTGAAACCATCCAAAGTGGATTAACTACCAATATTCATCTGATTTGGAAGTGGCAACCATTGATTAAGCATACAGTCGACATACCCAGTATTTCTCTAATCACAGCAATGTCTGCCATTTACACACGTCACTGTATTTGAAATGGACATTCTACATTCATAAGCCATTGTATCGTTTAAGGATACACCTGTACATCATGTACCAGAGGTGCACGCATTGCATATAATACACTTAGATGCCATTATTGATACGCTAAAGCTGCATTATGCATAATTCACTTACATTGTATTATATACATGTGTACTATTACATATATACGAAGGTGCTTTGTGTGTGGCTATGCATGGTGTCCTATGTAGTGTACAGACCTGTGAATAGTTTGTAATGTATACATTTGCATAACGCATAGCCGTGTTGTATCTTCGGTTAGGTATATCGCTGCTATAAACCTCGACCCAACCACTCGGCTACCACTGTTTGTCTGCGTTGGGTCAGCAACCACCAGCTGTGACAGTCGAAAATGATACTCTCTGGCTTTGTATAATACACACAATTTGGACTAGCTCCAAAATATGACACACCACAAGGATGTAATAAACTTGTCATTGGATGAGTTTTACCTACAGGTTTGGAGTCCTGACACATAGATATTGCATGCACGCACAGATGTGTACCAGGCCCAACTGCCACTGTGATATCTGTGTGCATACAAAACTGAATGGAGTGACTCCGATGGGCTGCTACAATAAATGCTTGTCAAAGTACACCTGTAGCCACTTTGATGTAGTGCTTATCTAATTTGCCTGCAAATCAGCATGTGTTATTTAACTGTAGTTTTCATTTTTTCATCCAATATTTCTATAATGAGAACAGTGCAAATATGTTCACGCATTTTTTTAAACATGGAAATTTCCATAGTTAAGGACACCAATGATTATGTTTGGTGAGTCTTACTTTTTGCGTGGCTGTTTGGCAGTTCCATTTTGTATAGTGGTTTGACACTGGAGCCATTGTCGTGCCAAGTCCCTTGCATTGCCGTAGTATTTCCACCAAAATGGATGTAACTACCAATATTCATCTGGTTTGGAAGTGGCAACCATTGATTAAGCATACAGTCGACATACCCAGTATTTCTCTAGTCACAACAATGTCTGCTATTTACACACATCACTGTACACACGGCAATGTGAGGGATTTCATATGGCACCATACCCAGCCTGCAACGATATTCCGCAAGATATGTCTCACTCCAGAACTCCAGCTGCTGTATGCATTTGACCCTTCCTCAGAAAGAGAGAATGAGGCTGAACCAGCAAACTGCATCAACTCTGTCATCCTCCTTCATCAGCTCTGACTGTGACAGAGTCTGTCACTGCCAGATTGTATTGCACAGCCATGGCGAATGCTGCCAAAGTTCCAGAAAGTGACAACAGGGCACCCTGGCATTCTCATCTCTCGAGACTGCTCTGCCTACTATATGCCTATCGGATCTTCTGAAAATATATATTAAGCAAATAATAGATGGACACACTATCAAGAGCACTGCTCTTGATACGCTATGGCTAAGGCACAATACCAGGAGTCCAGGGGACAAACATTCAAACTCGATACTTTTTTAATATTGACATTTTATTAAACATGTTGGGTAAAATATGATTGCTAAATAAATGAAATTAGTCTGCAGCGTTTACTCACAAAGTACAGTAAATGAATGGAAGAGATTATCAACTGATTGTGTAGGTGCTAGCAGTGTTAATATATTTAAAAAGAAAAGCGACATACCTAAAAAAGGCGGGGTGCATTAATAAATCGACAGGTAGGTTGAACTCTCGCCGGTAAGCCAAGGGCAAGGGGCTTCCTTGTCCACCTGCCATCTAGAGTTGATTCACTTGTTAAATCTTGAAACGCAAAGCATTTATGTTACAAATACCACCGGCTGTTCCTGTCACCTGTGCCTGTGGTGATTATTGTGAAGAGTTGCTTTAAATTTCGTTCAATACGTTTGTTTAAATTATTGTCACGGATTATGGCGAACTGCAGTCACGTTATTTGCGCTTGCTCTCAAAACATCACTCCAAACTTGTTTGCCTCATGTTAGTTTGCTACAAATATATAATTATGTCCTAACGAACAGCCCATATTATTTACGAAAGCCTATTATTTATGTAAACGTTACAACGACCCTAATGCGCGAACATTATATGTTCGCGGTTATTCGCAAGATGGCGAAACAGTCGTCTATACTTGGTTAATGACGACAAATTTACCCAAACTCGAAACCTGAATATTTTTATAATTATATTGTATCATCAAATCTAGTTTAATAATGTGAACATAATTTATAGTGTGTATTTTTAAATGTCTTTTAAATTATAAAAATTACATAGTGGTATTAATTCCGCAGCATAAGTCAGATTGTTACACGATTATGTAACATGGCAACATTGCATACGACTTCGGACACTTGTGCGAAATCAACGCGCCACCTCAAGCCGTTCTCAACCGATTAGTACTGAACTAAGCTAATGATGCTCTACAAGAATGGCATTACACTAAAGGTACAACACACGGGAGGATCGTGGAGGTACTGTCGTTCAATATCCACGTGTTGCTCAAGAAAAAAGTTGCAACGTTTCACAAGAATCGATAATCGCTGCGTCTGCGAAGCCGAAGGTTTGTCTGTCTCAATTCGAGTTATACATATAAATTAATGATAATTGTTAGTAAAGGGAGCTGAGATCATTGAACTAACTTTGCCATAATATAATAACATAGATTTAGATGACATATATATGACCAAGAATTGACGAGCACGGAGCCACGATATATATTATTTTTAATAATGTTTCAAACTTGGATATCATTTACCACTGCCACTGGCACGTACTCAAGACGTTTCGTAATCACCGTGAGCACGGATTCTCCGCTGAGCATGACATCTGAGTATGAGTACGGAGTTGAGCATGAGCACCAAGTACGGCTTCGTAATCTCGGGCCCTGCCCCTGGTGCCGCTGTGGTGGTCTCAGTTTCGACCCAGTCCAGGATTCGACTAAACGCATATCGCGCATGCGCGCGCATGCGCAGTGACCGCTTTTAGCTGTTTTTTTACGCGCTGTGACGTAGTGGCAACGGCATACGTCATGCCCGGGCCGAGATTCGACTAAACGGACATTGCGCATGCGCAATGTACGTCATATATTCGGCTATTCGGACATTGCGCATGCGCAATGTACGTCAGAGCCCGTTATGACGCAAGCTTGTTGCAACGACACTTCCCAATGGGCAGAGGCTATTGACACAGATGCTCAGCGCATACTGGTAGGACTAATATTCGCTCTACCTAGGCTAAACCACTTTATTGGTACTACACAAAACAGAACAATCTTTCATAGTATCTCAGTGTGCTATATCTGTAATTCCATGATTGTTGTTCATAAAAAATAATTTAAAACATTCTTTGGAGTGATGTACTTATACGAATATAAAACAGTAAAAATGCAGATGTTGCAATATATGCTTGCTCTCTAAAACCGTGTATCTTGTTTACACTGTGTAACCAGGAAAAGTCATGTTTGGGTGAGTACTATATGTGACATGTGCGTGAGTAATGAGGATTTCATCCCAGATAGTTGTCTAACAAGGATGAGTACTTTTGAAAGTAGTCATATTTGTGATTGATATGAGGATATTGTAAAAAATAAAACAACACTTTTGGACTCAAGCTCTTAATATAAGATTGTTTTCATTTTTATTTATATAACTACTTGATGAAAATTTTATTGTCGGAACATACTTTCCAGTTTATTTATTGCATAACGACAATAATAGTTTGTTCTTGGTTAACCACGAATACTAATAGTAATAACAAGTACTTCAGCCCCCAAGCATGAACACAATCAGATACTGTATTAGTAAATACTTTATTAACTAAAATGAAATATCATGCACATATTCATAATTTTGTCTTCTTTTCTGTATGTATGTTTCACTTATTAAAAATAGAAATCTGTTATTGATAATTGTATTGTGAAATAGTAAAAAATGAGTGCTTTATTGGTTTTAATAATAAAGGCATGCAAATGCTATGTTGCGAATTTTCTTATTTTTAACAACTTGTTGTTTAATTGTCTGTTGGACTTCCTTGTGCACACAGTTCATATGACAGTGAAGTACTGTGCGTAATTAATTTTTAAATGAACAACGTCTTAAGGGATTTTGAGCATGTTTTCTCCAGCGCCGTGCATATTTTTGAGTATATTGTGTGCCGGGTTATGTGTACCGGGTCAAAGTTCTTATAAATCTATATTTATGGTATATATTGAACGAAGGGTTGGAGTTTCGTGTTCAGTGTATGATATGCTTCATACTGATGCAAAATGCTATATTATTATGTGTAAATTAGTCAAACTTGCATTTTGTCTTTGTTGCGGACCGATAGATCCCTCGAATATTGGCTTTGCCGTTGGTACTCGGCAACTAATTTTACTGCATTCCATTCACTAAATTGTTAAATAGAATGTACAACCATGTACCATGAAATACTAGACTCGGCGGTCTACCGCAAAAAAGGCTAAATAAATATATGCAGCTTCCGGCGTTGCTCCGGTCTACATAAATCGGCATCGGTTTTATGTAGACCGATGTTTGTGCATATACCTTATTTATTGAAATATTTGGATGAACGTTCATTGTGTATTAAACATTAGTATTAGAAACAATGTTCCAGTTTTACATCTTTGGAAAATGTATTAAATAAAAAAATATGTCTGGTCTACATAAGCCGGACCTCTAGGCACTGGTCGACATAAGCTGCCTTTAGGTTTATATATATACATATAAATGTATAGACATATATAATATATATATATATATATATATATATATATATATATATATATATATATATATATATATAATATATATATATATATATATATATACATGCACACACACACCGAGTTTGCTTGGTTGCCGGATGGCCCCTGCAATGCTAAATCCTGGCTACGCCACTGGACTGAAGGTACGTTTTACAAGATTTACCCCAGGCGTTTACATGCATTTGTTCGTGGGGAGGTAGCAATTAGCCATCTCCCAATAAAACGAAGCAGGACACCGCGGCTGTGCATATAGACAGCGCCACGCGCAGCCTATTGCTGTAGCCTCGATACTAATTATTACCTCGACTGACGAAAACAACGCTCTAAATAACACAACACGTTCGAGTGAGTGAAAATGATCACATAAGTTAATCTATTTTTATTAAAGATGTGTGTGATAACAATTATATATCAATACTTGACGTATTACTAACGGAAACTACGTTAGTAACAAAGGTCGAATCCTGGACAGAGTCGAATCTGGGACCGCTACCGTCGCGGTCCCAGATTCGGTCGAATCCTGGACTGGTCGAAACCTGGACCACCACACCGCCATATTAATTAGCTCAAGAGTCAAGCCTCAAGGCCCGTCAAGCTGCAATTTTGGTTTTACTAGCTCCCATTTACTCAATCTAGACTTAGTCAATGCAAATTTTAGATTTTTTAGATTTAATTTATAATGGACGTTGTTGCGTAGCCGAGCATCGGAACCGTGTTCGCTGTAGCCTCGGTTACCCAGACTCCGTGAGGTGGCAGCACTTTTAAGCCCCCTCAACTCCGCCTGGGACAGTATATGGGCTTAAGTTTCTACATCCGGGCAGCCTTACCCCAGATTAGGGTAGAGACGCTGATTGGCTCTCAGGCCAACTATGAAATAAAAATTTAAATAACGATATACTTTTACAAGATAATAATATCATATGAAAAGTATTCGCCATTGAACTTATATTAACACAAAAGTAAGTAAAAATTCAAATTTACCGTTGTTTATAAAATAAGAATTACGGCAGGATTAACCAGTATCCGTGAGGTGGCAGCATTGTCTAGCTCGACACGGATAGCATACACATTAAATAAGGAAACCTTTTGATCAAATAATGCTGTATTATAAAAACTATTAAAAATTAAACTTATATTAACACAAAATAAATAGAAATACAAATTTGCAGTTGTTTATAAAAAATATATATTACGGCAGTGTCCGTGAGGTGGCAGCATTTTATAGATCACGGCTGCTACCCAAACAAAAGCCGTTAATGTAGCCAGACTGTCTTCTCGGCGTATTTCCGCAGCCGAACGACAGTCGGTTAAGCGAGACTATGTTCGCTGGTGATAAAGGTCCGAGCATTCAACGCGCATGCGCCTACTTTGACTTTCCCCGGTGCTCGGACGCGGTGCAGCAGGCCGAGCATCGGAACCGTGTTTGTTTGTGATAAAGGTCCGAGCATTCAACGCACAGACGATTTCTTGGTCGTACTTTCACGTTACCCTTCGTTTCAGTATCAGTTTGGTTGCGTGATCGTACTACTGCTACTAGCGATTCATAAGGATATTCGATTAATATTTATAAGTCCATTATAACAAGTCATAGCCTATGGAAAACAAATGAAATAAATACTTAAAATTTATAAGCCCAATTGCATGATTTGAAATGTTTTTTTTTTTGCGTTAATTGTATGAATCTAAGTACGTAATATATACCCATAACGACATTATAATGAATAAATATGAGCATTATCAATAATTACATGAGCACCGAAAGAAACAACTGGGGCATCATACAGCATATGGCTGGTTGATGAATAATTTTTTTTTCATAGGGCATAACAGGCCAAAGTAATTGCGTTTTGAGAACTGCAGATTGTAATTGCTGTAGTATAGCAGAATGATTTATGGACTTCATGTTTTTTATATAGTAAATTTAATATTATAATTTTAATAGAGCCAGTTCCATTAGAAAAGGATTATAAGTAATATCGCTTTATAAGATATTTATTTCTGCTGTATTACTTTATGCAGAATTATTAAATACACACATGTGTAATGTAGCAATATTGTATGTAGCAGTTTATTACTGGAAGATGACAAAAGAACACCTCTACAATGATGGTTACCTGGGTAATATTAATATTTAAGTGACATATGTACACGTCATGCGCAAAGATAAATCGACTTGCAATCTGACACAGTAATGTAAAGCATACTCGTGAATTGCACTAATGTAAAAAAAAATTGCTACGTGATCTCTATATCTAGAATACATTACTAATGTGTGGTAACTGATTCCATACTGACAGTATTAACAGGGTATATAACTACATGTCATGCACTTGAAATCTGACACAGTAATATAAAACATGCATATGTAGTGCACTAATATAAGCATAAAAGTAAGAAAGGAGAAATGTAAAACATATACATTTCACAAATGGCATAATACTATTTATATAGTTATACAAAAGGGTTACCATGACACATGCTAGATTAGTGGGTAATGTAGCGAAATGGGAAAATAGCTCATGAAGTCAACACTGCCAGTTTTGAGTTTCGTTATGGTTGCAGTGTTTTGATTACAGTGTTTATGTAAGAGAAATGTAAAACATATACATGACATCAAGGTGAATTTATTTTCGATGCTCAATACAAATATAAATAAATAGATAAATCAATTTTAAAAACATTGCACAAAAGGGTTATCATGACACGTGAGATTTGCGGATAATCTAGTATTTAACAGCAGGAACTGCGTAATATCTAAGGTAGTACGGGTTATATTTGTAAAACATAATCATGCCTGAGATCATTATTAATTTAATGCACTGAAAAAATGAAATGTAGGCAAAGAATATCAATCATAAACAATTTAGTAAACATAACATACATCTTATAACACATGAAAATTATGGTATTATGCTTGCGACATTTTAATTGCAGTTTTAATACATTTTATTATAATTTTATAAATATTGTATTAAAACCGTAATATAGTGCACATAACTATTTCACTAATATAAAATTAATCAAGCAAAACAATAACTAGTATAATAACATTAAGCATGAATTACATTATTATTGTAATATAAAACTGACACTTATTCTGTGGTTAAAAATGTCATTGCAATTCGATAAAGATAGTGATAACAGCAAAATTTAGGTGGTGCAAAATAATAAAAAATCCCCAGTTGTCTCATATAGACGCCGAGTCGTCTCATGATCGGCGCCTAGTCATCTTGAGCCGACTCGGCCCGGGCCGAGTTGTCTGTGAGCCAAATCGATTGGCATTTGTCTTTGAAGTACTTGTGCTCGGGCTTAATCTTGCAATCTATAGAGTCACCGACGCAGCCGATGTCTTACAGTCCCCCGCATGTAGAGTGTAGTCAATGTAGAGTTGCACGGCTGTTCTATTTCCTCATTTTGCGTCAAAACCATCGGCTACGTTCATCCCAACCCACGTACAACCACACCATGCTCGGCTGCCGTGAGAAAGAGCGGAAGCAAGATGCAACACGTCACAATTGGCGCATGCGCGTTGAATGCTCGGACCTATAACGCCGAGGTACAAGGTTCCGATGCTCGGCTACGTAACCACTTCGTTAATTTATCAATATACATTTCTGCGCGAAAACAAGAATATAGTGTCATATTATGCCAAAATGTAATATGGTAGGCGTTATAAATATATTATATAATAGATCAACAAATCATTTGCAATTATATGCGTGTTCGAAATCAAAACGTTTAACTAAATTACAATAATTTATAACCCATGAAATAATTTCAAACGCCAAACTAGTCGGTCTTCATTAATATTCATGAAATAATGACGCTGTAGCGCTTACATTTTTCCGGCGTTAATCCGTTATAGTCTAGACGTTCCGATTGACGATCGGCATGCGCGATAAATGTAAAATCATTAATGTGCAGCGAAAGGACAATGCACTTATGGTATAAATACTGCGGATTGTTCGTTAGGATGTATATAACCTCTCTGCAAAGTTATTTGTTGCAAATTAACACGAGGCAAACCAGTTTTGAGGCATATTTTGATAGCAAGCGTAAATCACGTGACTGCAGTAGGCCATCATCCGTGACAGTGATTTAAACAAACGTAAGATGTTATTGTAGTGAACATTTTAAGCAACTCTTCACAGTAATCTACATAGTAGAATTAATGTACAGCCAGTGGCATTTATACAAAAAATGCGTTGTCGTTTCGCTGCACATTGATGATGTTACATTTATCGCGCATGCGCAGAAACGTCAATCGGAAAGTTTATAACGATCGGAAAAATTCGTTAGCGATCCGTCGGCGAAAGGCCAGGTACGAAGTTTCGACACCATATTTACGAATATTCTTATCTTAACTGTTTGGAGAATAGCATTTACGAAAAAATCGCAACTTACGAAGTTTTGACCCCATTTTTACGAAGAAAATGGCGCTAAGAAATTCGTAAGTCGTTCGAGAATACCGGTGTGAAGGTCTGGAACGTCAATCGGTCCAGAAGATCGTTCTACTTCCGTTTTAATCGGTTTATGCAGACTTTGCGGTTTATGCATATTTTCATAATTTTGTCAAGCAAAATATTTTCAAAATGGCCAACATTTTGTTATACAGGCATGTATTTAAATATATCAATAATAAAGCCATTGCATCAATCAAATTAGTTGCAACAGTGTTTATTGACAAACAAAACATTGTGTCTGTTCATTGTTGTATTGTATAATTTATATTTGTGTTGTTTTGAGTTGTTTGAAATGGTATAGTGTATGTGTGTTTTATGTGAAATACTGGTCGAAGAAAACATATTTCTTCTTCGTCGTCTTCTTTTCTTCTTCCTGTAATAAAAAAGTCAGAATAAATAAACATGAAATGAGAGAAATATAATTATAAACATTTACGAAATATGAACAATATTACAACATAATAAAATACCATAGCTGGTGCCTGAGGTTAGAAGTAACATCAACAGAACAGAAGAGCAACACATCCATAAACAAACTGCCAGGTACACATGTACTCGGGACTGACACTGTCACTGACAGCTGTAACTTTTGACAGTTGTACTCAGCATACAAATGTGTAATTATTAGTTATTCAAACAAGTCACTGTATTGTTGAAATATGTCATACATCCAGATAAAATCAACAAAAGTATATAACACGAGTGTAAAAATAACACAAGTGACGGAATCGATGTACATCGAACGGTCATAGTCCAACTCAGTCGATGCCGAAGCGATGACATTGACAGCCAACTTTTACCAAGTTTTAGCGACGCGATTGAAGCAATAATTCTTACAGAAAAAACTAGTTACATGTTCCTCAATTTCCACATCCGATCCCCCTTCCATTCCTTTTCTCAGAGCGTTGTGCATCTTATGGCTTCGTTACCGCCATAGTTTTCAGTGCATGCAGTCTATAGTACGTACAGCAGTAAATACAAATCTCCACGTTTTCGCGACATATAGATATATATATCTGGCAGTTTATAGGATGCATGTAACTATCTACTAGCTGAAACATTTGCTTTGGATGTAACGTGCCCGTATAGTTTGTAGACAGGCCCTATATTTTGAATACAAATTAAAATAAAAGTGTAGTTTTATGTATGTATATATATATATATATATATATATATATATATATATATATACAAATTAAAATAAAAGTGTAGTTTTATGTATGTATATATATATATATATATATATATATATATACATACATACATAAAAATACACTTTTATTTTAATTTGTATTCAATATATATATATATATATATATATATATATATATATATATATATATATATATATATATATATATATATGGTTTAAATTGTGTATGTATTTAAATTGTGTGTATATATATATATATGTGTGTGGTTTAAATTGTGTATGTGATGTAGAGAGCACATAGGGGTAGGTTGTAAAATTAATTCGCCAGGGGGTGGGTGTGAATCGCACTTTTATAATGGCATATATTTGAGCCTATTTTGCATGTGTGAAACATACCTTTTATAGTGGTCCTATTGGAATGTTTTGTAGAATTATATTTATTTTATTTCGAAAACTCTTTCCTCCAACAGTTTTGTAAATAGGGGCTTAACATTGCAGTATATAAATCCCATTGAGGTACTTTAAGATCTGTACGAAGGGTGTGAATCTAGATGTTACCTTATCTATATAGTTGTTTTTATCAACACAACTCATCCTCATATTTCTTTTAAGGACGATGTCCGCCATCTTAAAGTCTAAAGGTTTCACTCCTTTTGTCTGTCGGTTCTTGTAGTGCTTAGATTTGCGTAGGTCGTCGCTACAGCGCGCAGAAATGATTTATTATGTAAAACAGTCGCCGCGTGGGTCATGAACTCAGTCTCGACATTCTGGCAAGGGGTTAACGTTGATCGGCCACCGCGTTATATAAAATTACGCGCCAGTCCGTTGGTTGGTTGATTTACGTGATTGTGACATCACGCCAACTTCGACTGCGGCTTTGGACCAGAAGCAAGAGTCTGCTTGAACATTGAAACGGTAGGCCCTACGTTGACAGTGCGTGTGATTTTTGATTGAAAACGGCACATTTTACGCAAAATGGAGACACAACATATTTATAGATATTACCGGGATCAATTGTATTATCGAACAAAATTTACGCTAAAATTATCAGCATGTAAGTTGCTTCCGGATTCAGTGATGTTCATGTTTTTAAGTGTGATAAACTAAAATTTCTGGGTCATTGGTTGTTCTAACGGAGCTCTTGGCATCCATTCTATGCCTTCATCAGCGTTAAACGAATCCACTGTAATGGCTATGCCTTCGTCAGCGTTAAACGGATCCACCTCCCGGTTGCTGTGTAATGTTGGTGGTATTCATAACATGACAACACTTCCATGAAAACAGCGGGAAGATTATAGCATGTGACCCTGTTAATTGTTGGTCACCTCTTTGGATTTAAAGTGCTTCACTGGTCTTTCTTCGTCACAGTCCGTTTTCTCTGCCACTGGCGACAGTGTCTGTTGTCGTGGTGTTGTGGTGTTAGTTGAAATGTTCCCGTACACGTGCGAGTGTAACCGTAAATTGTTTTGTGGTTCGTTAAGACTGATCATCAATGTTCTGGTCACAGTTCGATGACGCGAACCAGAAGTAGGCCTACGTTCCGGTCTGAAAGTATTGTCCTGTTCGTGTTTGCGTATTACGCATGCACGTTATGATGCATATGCACACATCGAATGTCAAATATTACACGTTGAGTCGTTGTCTTGCAAATACTACTTAATTTGGCCGTCACATCTAGTGGGGGCGGAGGGGGGGGGGGCGGGGGGGGGGGCAGAGTAGCAGCACACCGAACATCCCAGTTACCGTTAGCCTCGGTTACACAGGCTCCGTGATGTGGCAGCATTTTTTTCTTGGGTAAGGCCACCGCTACCCAAGATTTGGGTAGAGACGCTGATTGGTTCTCTGGCCGAATTTGAAATAACAAATTACATAATGATGCTTTTTTTTATCAGATAATGCTCTGTTATAAAAACTATTCAAAATTAAACTTATATTAACACAAAAATAAATAGAAATACAAATTTCCAGTTATTTATAAAATAGGAATTATGGTAGGATTAAACTTAACAGCATCCGTGAGATGGCAGCAATGTTTAGCCACACACGGATAATATTCAAAAGCTGGCAAGTTCACCAGACTGTCTTCTCGGCGTAGTTCAGCAGCCGACAGACAGTCGGTTAAACGAGACTAAGTTACCGTACGTGCGCAACCTATAGGACAAACGGACAACGATCTTCCCACAATACGGAATGGGTCCATCCCTACAAACCGTACCATAGGGCAAGATCCATAAAATCACAAGAACACCAGATAAACGAGGGCCACAACATCACCGCCAAAGACGCAGGCCACAATACTCGCCAGAGAAAACAACTTATGGCGAAGAATACACATTGAAGTAACTGAAATCTGACAACAACGGGAATACCGACTGTGATGATCCTGCGATTTTTCTGGAAGTATTATCATATGATGAACGTCAGAAACGTAACTTGACAACGAGGAATGGAATCAGGTGACGCTAGCGTCAAGTGTCGTGTAACAGTTATCCGCAAGATGGCGCTAGCTTTTAATGTGGTGACATCACAATCCAACATATTTCTAGATTTTCGTTAGAAACAAATTCTATGTCGTAAGAAAAACCACCAAGGTTCTCGTTTTATGATAGAAAGTGCCATAACGTTCGCACATAATGTTATAAAAGTACCAAGATGACTTGGAAAAATACGTCAAAGTGACAAAGCCGTCGCGGTGAAACGGTGAAAAGTTGCGTAATGGTACAAAGTTGGCACACCGACTTAGTAAAATGTAAAAAACTTGACAAGGTTATCGCGTCGAAACAGAAAAATATTCAATTTTAATACAAGTTACAAGAGTAACTTAGGTACATTTGTGAAAACACCACATGTCTAACGCAATGAAACGGTGAAACGTTACGAAATGCTACGTAGTTAGCACACTGACTCCGTCAAATAAGAAAACTTGGCAAGGTTATCGCATCGAAACTTTAAATGGCACCAGTTTTTAACGTTATAACTGTGGTCGAAGGTGTAATTTTTTGCAAGAAATTATGTTATGGTCGTGATCTGGCCCGCCATTTTTACGGAAGTTGTGGTTTGCACGTGGTAGGAACCATCATTTTAACGGAAGTTATGGTTTGCAAATGACATAACACTGTCCTAGCCTCGTGTGTATGGGCGGCGCAACGACATATGTCAGTTCCCTACGTGGAGAACGTGACCTATGTGATCTACATACTGGACTTGTAGTGATACCACCATATGAATAAACGTGCCCAGACTTGTCTGGCTAGGGACACTACGTCACAGATACAATGTAGTACATTGTTTTTTTATTTACTTTTTACTGCTGGTTGCCTAGCAACCTATAGTTGAACCGGTGACAGGCATACTTACAGTAGCGGTGCCCTTGCACGTCGCACAGTCAGAGGGAAAAAGGTCGATGGTTAATAACTCCTACATCGTCAGCCGACGCAGTGACTTGCCGTGGTGTAATACCATCCACTCGCAATCCTACAACGGCATCCACTGAGCCAGCGTCTCTCGGTGAGAACAGACAGCACCCGACTGCCAGGGCAGCAAGTTTTTCTCCCTTCCCCGCAACAGCCAATCAAAGCCCTTCTTTCTCCCCCACAGCCAATCAAAACCCTTTCCACCCTTCCTTTCTTCGATTCTCCGCCGCTCTGCTGCTCCG
>OZ024858.1:7844622-7847122 GCA_964017155.1 Oasisia sp. SBJ-2009
ACAATGGCAAATAGGGTCTACACTTAGCTAATACCTTTAACTTATCCAAATAAAGACAACACATTAGCTCAAATCGATTGTCCATATGTACGCTTAGTTTAACATTGTATATAAAATATGACAACATTAAAAAAATACAGAAACATACATTTGTAGTATAAATTCGATTTTAATTAAACTAGTCAGTGTAGCGATTCCCGGGGACAGGGGAGATTTAATGAGCTATGTGATCACGTGCTTTCGTTACTTCATCATTGACATAGCTGGCATCATAGCATATCCATAAGGTTAGTGTTTGTGTCGAAAATGGTTGTCGCGAATAATTTATTACTACTCTTTAATACTTACAAACAGTACAGCATTGTATAATACGTTTTGGTTTATACTACATTACGAAAACAATTGTCAAAATATTGTCCAAAAGCTTTTGTAATGCAATTTAGCTACCGGGGATCGTCGAAACTATGAGACTAATTTTGATTTTGATTTTTTATACAATCAATATTCTAGTGATCTTATGAATTACGCAATGTGTCTTTCTGAAGTTGAATATAGTTGGTTGTATTAAAAGAAATTGGATTCGTGTGGAATATTATTATATGTAATATTACTTGTGTGTTCCTCAATGACAACTAGTGTTTGTACTACATCGAAATATCGAACAATAACTCGTTATGACGCTCGTTTCAACCCAATAACCAACCTTGTAAACATACCCCTGAATACATAGAGAGTTATATCATGAGGGATTCGGGCTGACAGCTATGACGTCACATCTCGGCATCTCGAAAACGTGGCAAAATATGCATATTCAACAAGGGCGAATTACATAGCATAAAATGTGGTATTTCTAATTCATAAAATGTTTGTGATTGTTTTACTTGGTGAATATGGAAATAATTATATAGCAGGATATAAGGAATTCAATGATAATGTGTTTTATTTCCTTTAATGTTTCAGCTGCAAAAAAGACATTATATCATAGTTGGCAAAGTATCAACAACAATGGTTAGATTATTTGTGTCATCTGAGTCCATTTAAAAACATTTGTTTGATGTATACCAATTATACTTCCGTCATCTGTAATATTGCCTGATTGTGTTGTTCCGTCTTACTGATGCCATAACGATACAGTACATCATGGTGAAACAAAATTCAGACACATCCCTCAAGTATCCTGAATTGCCAAGTGTGTAGTGATGAGGGTGAACATTAATATAGTATTGCATACTGTATTTACTTTGTTTAATAGGGAGGCGAAGGTATTCCGGGTGGGTAGAAATGGGCTATCCTGCCACACCGGCTTTCAGGCAGACAAAACTATGGCTACGTTCGTTACCTGGTCATCATGGCAGATCCTTTTATTCAGATCAACGTCTTCGGAATGTCCGGTGACACGATCAGAATCCTCGGCGAAGCTGGAAACTGCTACGACACTTCCTTAGTAACTGCAACCAAACCCGTGCAGAACGCTCTGATGGCCTTCGTGGATACCCTGAATTATACTGGAATTACCGATTATAAAATCGGCATTATTAAGGCAATATCATTATTGGATAGTCAAGACCGGAAAACACGTCACTCAGGTGAGACAACGCAATACAACACCAAATGAATTAATTCCGGATTGCATGTTCATCTTAAATTTACGGCGATCCCTCACGGTAATAATGATTTGCGATTCATAGATGTAAAATCTTCTTCCTTTTGACAAAGTATATAAATATCGTAAAAGGTCAACGAAATATTTTAGGTTATATTTATTCATATTCCGAGTATTATTTATTCGTTTAACGGTTTTTTTCGTAGGGTCTCCTGTTTTCGTAACTGTTCTATGATTATGATAACCTTTATATAGGAGGTTTATAATGTGAATATGAAATCATTTGGTAACATGTTGCTCCAAAAGTAGCCACTTATCGTATGCGCAATTATCCTATCTGCAACGTAATGAGTAATCTGTCTGTTAATTAACCTTTTAATGAAATATTTGTTTGTAATTGTATGTTTCTTCAAATATGTCATATTGTAATTTATACACAACATTTGTTTGTTTTTACTCCATTATCCCAACAAGCATCTAAGAACCACGACGAGTTAAATAGTATTCCTCATGATGACATTGCTTTCAGTCCGAATTATACATTTGGTATCGGCTGCCGATATTGGAGAACGTTCTGACGTTGCCTACGGCCATATCGAACTAGAATTGAGGAACCGAAACATCAAAGTGATGATCAACACATACAGTTTTGGTAAATTGTCTTGTGTACGATTTAATGCAATTGTTGTAAGGATCTAAGCAATGGAATTCGTGAAGTGTATTATGTTATTGAAATTTCCGCTGCCTTTGGGTGTCTGTTGAATCGCGCTCTCGTTGATGGGCAAACATCTATTTTTGTAACATCTATTACGTAAACTTTGTGTTAAAGAGTGACTGTTTTTATATTAAGATATCATTATTGTTTGCATATTTCTTCCCCTCCACGCAAGCTAACAG
>OZ024858.1:7852122-7894622 GCA_964017155.1 Oasisia sp. SBJ-2009
TGTTGGATTACTAACTCTTTCTAACACGTGGACATAAGGACATGTAGAATGCTAATACTTAAAACCCTTAACAATCAATAATTGACGTTATATTGCAAATTAGTAGAAAGATAACTGTCAAACAAAGTATTTCGAGTATTGTTTTTAGTAGCGGTGAACTATGTCATTGCTTTCGTTCGTTCGTTCGTTCGTTCGTTCGTTCGTTCGTTCGTTCGTTCGTTCGTTCGTTCGTTCGTTCGTTCGTTCGTTCGTTCGTTCGTTCGTTCGTTCGTTCGTTCGTTCGTTCGTTCGGTCGGTCGGTCGGTCGGTCGTTCGTTCGTTCGGTCGTTCGCTCGCTCGCTCGCTCGTTCCCTCGCTCGTTATTTCGTTCGTTCGTTTGTTTGTAACCCAAAACTTCCGTCAATTTGCATATTTCGAACTTACATTTTACATATAACCTAGCGGATCCACAAGAATAGTCGTGGATTTTGATTTAAAAGTTCATCCGGGTGGTTGTAGAACTCGGGGGCTCCACATTAAAAAAATCTAAATGCTATACGCGGTTCTAACCGCGGCATTTCATGTTTTTTCTACATCATTGTAAAACTACTTATACAATTTTTTACAACTATGTTGCTGTGTGTGTGAAATTGTTTTCATATTTTTATTATATAGAAGAAATACTACATTCTTCATTATATCACTATTATTATATACTATTGATAGATGTAGGAGCAGTTATGCAATGTAATATAACAATTGTAATCGTCGAACTCGAATATGTCGGTAGTTGTATCTCACTTGGGAGATGCCTTAACATATGCGCTTCGTTATGAAACCAAGCATCACCGGTTTGAATCCCACACGCTGATTTCTTTTTCACTTGTTTTACTAAAGTAATATATACCAAATATTTATTATACAGTAGTGCATTGTAATAAATATTTTGTTTCTTCATTTTTTTTTAATATTGACCACTAATTTAAAAGGAATGTTTAGTTACGTTGTATGTCACGAGTAAGTTATTACAATGTTTTAAACTACCTCATCCTGTCAACAACATCAGTTTATTATATCACCCAATCATAGAGCCAATAGATCAAGCCTCATCTAAATGTGGTCTAAAAGGGTGCCTAGTTTAGTGACATTGTCCCACAACGAAGTCTTTGAAGGGGTTAATTGGATACAATTGTTTAACAAAACAAAACAATGGGAAGCCTGTCTCAGACACTTTGACCCAACTGGCAATTGCACTAGTCCATAGTTGGCCACCAGGCTAAAGAACAGGGCTCAAAATAAACGGCGCAGTGCGTTTCTAAATGAGGGCAGAGCCCAACGCGCTTGTGAAAAGGCCTGGCTGGAACATTGTTTGTATTACATGGGAATATCGCACATTGATTCATTCTGATCCTCGTTTCGCAACACAGACGAGTTTCAAATCGAAGTTATACTTTAATTGTAGTTTTCTGTATTTGTATTTTCTCAAATGTTATATACAGTGTTACACTTTGTGCAAACATAGAAAGCGGATTTTAACTAATGCCTTGTTGTTATTTCCTTTAAATGCATGCCATTAATTAGTTAAAGGCATGCTAAGTAAAGGGGTGAAGTAAAGGTGGTCCTGATTTGCTGTCATAAACCATGCTATTACTGTAACGACCCGTCATCTCCACGTATGCCATATTATGTCTATCCGAAAACACATAATTGTCTTATTGAAATACAATGTATCTTCTAATATAGGAACCAGTTCGTCGGCGTGGTTGGCGTTGACTTCAGTATGCGCGAGTACGACTTGGATAGCATGATTAACGGCTACATGTACTTAATACGTAGGGATGATGGCGTTGTTCTGTATCACCCCCTCCTCCAGTTGCCGACTGATCAGTACGACGACCTGGTAACCGTATACATCAGTCAACTCGAGAAAGAGGCCGAAGATGAAGGCGTTCATGCTAGCATGATGAGGTAAGGCACATTGTGCTGCGCAACACAATCTATATCGGTTAATGAGGTCACTCGAATCTGTTTTTTGGCTGCATTATATCTGAATAAAATACTGGATGCTGCTGCCTGTAGTTCTTGAACGACAGTTAAAACACTGAATGACGCATAGTAGTAACCATGTCATATGCAAGTAGCAGTCAATGGTGAAACTATAAGGGCAGCCCATGCTGGAAGCGTCGAGACGACTTAATTACAAGCACACTACTAGCTGCGATAGACAGGGCAGCATTGAAGATCGTCGTTCCAGAAAGGGAAAACGTGGATTATGACGATGTTGGCGTTAATGATGATGTTGGTGGTGATGATATATATCTAGATTTATATGTGTGGGCAAATGTTTTTTGGCAACCTGGACAAATAAAACTAAAAAATAATAATGTCAAACACTACTACCATTTTTGTTTTCTGTTGGCCAACATGGTGTAATTATAGGCCTAAACTACTTTGGACGCTGTATCAACTGTTTTTGTGTGTCGTTCTCCTGAAAATCAGATTGGTTTAACTCTTGGTTTTGTTACGGCATCTACCACCTTTGGTAACAAATTGCTCTGTTTTGTTGTGAGAATATATAACATTTACATTTCTAATGTTCTGAGAATGGTACCAATACTGTTGCCTTTGAAGCAAAAAACCTAGAGCCAAATGGGACTATTCTTCCTTTCATGACAAATACTCAGTTCAGCATGGTAACATGTTTGCTGCATTGCATTTTTACACTTCACATTTTTTTTACAGACTACATCAAACATCATTCGCTGTATCATTTAGTGGGTATCCGAGAATCACTGCTGCTTACCAGACATGTTGCTTGGTGTATATTTAGTGTTAATATAATTGCGTTAGTCAATGTTTGTGAAACCAATGAAAACACACACACACACACACACACACACACACACACACACACACACACACACACACACACACACACACACACACACACACACACACACATATATATATATGTTAATGATTAATAGTTAGGCCTCATTTAGAATATTGTATACAAACTTGGAGGCCATATCGCAAGAAGGATATTGAGGCACCTGAACAAGTACAAAGGAGAGCAATCATAATGATACAAAACCTCAGGAATATTAATTATGAAATGCGTCTGAAACAATGTGGTAACCAGGAGATCAGATAAAAGTGTCTAAAATATTGAATGGGTATGAAAGAAATATTGACAGAATTTTTTTATGCTAATAGTGATACTATGTTTAAAAATAAAATTGACATATACCTAAGAAGGGCGGGATACATTTCTGCATAAATTAGTCTTCCACAAAGCCCGGACGTCGTAATAAATGGTGATGTTTCAGTAAACATTTAAATGTGTGTGTCATATAGCTTGGATAATGTGCTTAGATAGCAATGCAGATATGGGAAGATTAGTATTATTTCACTACTTATAGCATAAATAATCAGGGTGACTGAACTACTTTTATTTTCTACTTGAGTAGAAGTAAAAGTAAGCCTCTTCAAAACTACTTGAGTAGAAGTAAAAATAACTTGGGGAAAATCTACTTGAATAAAAAGTAGAACTACTTTCTAAAAGTAATTGAAGTAGAAGTAGAAGTAGAACACAACATTTATTATAATACAAAATACGACCAAAATATAAATACAATGCCTTAATTGACCACCAGCCACCTGTGTTTATCCAGGCACAGGGAAGTCGGGGTTACAACATTGTATCTTGACCCAGAAAGCAAATGCAATTAACTCGGTCGTCAGTACGTGGCTAGGAAGCCCCGGTTAGTGGGGTGTTATTTTGACAATCAGCTTGAAGCCTGGCTTTTGTAAACGTGTGAATATTGTTCTTTGAACTGAGATTAAAGCTAGTGTCAGAACAAAACAGACGGCGTGGGATTGATGCCAACAAAGGACGATGACATAATATTTATTTACCGGCGCTTGGGGCAGCGGTAGCGGCAACGACTCAGACACGGATACACTACTGAATGACACCGTCATGCCATTCGCGACAGAGTTCTTTGACAGCGACAATACAACAATAGTGACGACAAAGGATTATATTAACTGTGAAAGGACTTATTTAATCAAATTTGATGATGGTTGTCTGGTGCACGCGGACTCACGGCAACGGTCAATGATGTTGCCATCGTTGAAATGGATCCTACGTGAAATGGCGCCGCCGTGCCGTTCCCTTCCCCAACCTAGCCAAGGCATTCTTTGACGGCGACGATGAAAGGGACTTTTGTGGAGTTTAACTATGTTTTCACATTCTGATCGTTGTATTTGAACATTTTATGGACATGGCATTTTATTAACTGTGTTATATCATTTGTTTTGCACAAATGGCAATTGTAATACAATGTATTATTTATAAAACCGGCTTCGTTTCTTCGGTAAGTTTTTCACGTTTATATTTCATATATCAATAGCTCTCCTGGGCCATTTTAGGAGGACGATTTTTAGCTTTTCAAGATTTTTCAAAAGGCGAGGCCTGTAAATGTATCGCTCTGATTCCGCAAAGTAAATACGCCCGTGATTGGACAATATTAATAGCTTTTGTCCTGCCGACTGGATCCATCTGGCGATTAAAACGAAATGTCGACGGATGGAGCGCCATCAAGCGACGTAAGTTATAACTAAAAAAGTAACGAAAATATTGCGAAGTAAATGAAAGTAACGAAGTAGAAAGTAGCGTTACCGCAAATAAAACTACTTCGTTACAAGTAGAAGTAGTTAGTTGAAATCCTACTTCGTTACTTCCAGTTACTTGAAAAAATTACTCAAGTAGAGTAACGAAGTAGATCTACTTCGTTACATGACACCCCTGAGCATAATATCTTACTAGCTATAACAAACAAGATGAGTTATGTATTACTACAGGAGAAACATGATACACATTTCTTAAAAGGGTCAATATATGTTTGTGATTTCAAATCTGATTTCTTTTGATTGCAGTAATGTGGAAATCAAGTATTTCTAATATAATAAATTGGCATATGTATGCATTTAAAACAGCAAATGTATGGATAACATGAGTCCCTCAAAACGTATTTGCAGATTGGATGTATGTAATAATGTTTAAATTTCATGTATTTTCTTAAACACTCAAGAAAGGTTATAAGGTTGTGGATATCAGCTAAACAATAAGTGGTGCGATAAGTAGAGGTAGAAAGCCATAGAAGACACGCCACGTATTGCAGAGGCTTTATCTCAAACGCTGTTGGACCACTTAAATACACCGAGTACGCTTCATTCAAATCAGTAGATTACATTTACCCAGCACATACGACGGCTGGCAGTATAGTAATTTATATAGTGTCTAGGTCATGTCAAAACCGAATGTCACACTTTTGCAGTTTGCCAAACAACACTTGCCCATATATATATGGTTGATTCACACGGAAGGTGTATTAATTATTTAAGTAAATGGTCTGCCACTCAAATATAATTTCAACGATACGCACACGTAATATACCATATATGATGTGTACTAAATGTGACCAAACAATGTGTAAAGGGATTGCGCTAGCGTGAATTGTTGAAATATGTTTCCTCTAAACACTATTTAACCGATACCATGGAAATTGCAACTTTTCGTGTCCATTAAAAGGATGAAAAAGCATGCCTTAAGTTTATTTTCCAATAAATCACTGTGCAAGGGAACTAAGTATATATTCTGATTCACTCTTCGGAAAGCGGCGGCCGAGGCTCAGACAAATTCACATCTAAAAGATATGAAACCTTAAGTTATCCGTATCTCGAGGGAATGGAGACTGTCGAACAGAATGCAACGTACACTTGGATTCCGGTGAGCACTCGCTACATAGCGACTTTTGTGGTAAGGCCAAGTATGGTGTATGCCGATTCTTTGTACCAAAAACACGTATGTGGCCCTATCGTACCAACGTTTATTACAGCCAGTGGATGATGGTCAGTAGCTAAGTATAAATTCTCTTAACGTAAGAATTGCAAATATCCACCCTCGATTTTTTTACAGACAGAGCTTCTCGGGTACCCATTAATATATATATTATATATGTATATATATATGTATATATATATTATATATGTGTATATATTGAGAATTGCATTTATCTTGGCTTATTGAAAGTATGAAAATGGATAACGCACAGCAATACGCGATCAGTCGATGGAATTGATAATTTGTCAGTCAAGAATAAGCACATTCGCCTATAATGCTACTATCCATTTCGCAGGGATAGTAGCAGCAACTTTAGCCTTCGGTAACACAGCAAACGTTCGGTTTGTAGATTATCATAACAACTGACTATAATTTATTACGAAGAGTGGCGGGTGTCGTATTAGCATCACCAAAGATAATATATATATATATACATATGTATATATATATATAATGTATATGTGTGTGTATATATATATATATATATATATATATATATATACTCAACGATTCCAGGTGTTGATACGAGATGTCTATAAGTTATATTGTATTCTAGTGATGTGCCCTGCCCACGTCCACATCAGTCTCCTGATTTGTTCAATCGCGTCAATGATCTTTGCATTGTTGCTTATGCTTATGTGTGCTGTCTCATATTTGTGCAAATGCTAGCTTGTTGTTTGCCTGGGCAGCGTGTGTCTGTTTGTTTCAGCGCCGAAAGGCATTGGAGTGCAGGTGACCAAGAAAAATCCTCTGTGGCATACTGTTCCAAGAAAAATCATAACTTCGCTAATATTGGTCATAAAAATATGAATGATAATAATATCTGTAGAACAAATGAAAATCATGCGGATATTTGAAATTGAACTAAAAAAATAAACTCCCATTTCATCCTGCTGCCAGAAAATGATCGTGTGGATGAATATACTTCACCATTTAGACAAATGTAGATTCATATATTAGCTGCGAAATAAAACAAAAATGAAACAAATCCGTTGAGAACTATAATATTTATAGCCCGGCCGGAGAAATGAGGCGCTGCTAACTTGGTGAATTTTCACCCCAAAAACGCCTCCAAAGTCAATCTAACTACATGAACTAATATAATAACCTTGTTTATGAATACTGTCAAGCATTTTGTCAAAATATCAACGCAGAAACTTGAGATAATCCAAAGGAAAGTCGCGAAGCGGATAAACTGTTGTTTACCGGCCGCCATTTTGTCTTCAACTTTGGTTCCGTGGGGGTCGATGGCGCCACATTTGAAATCACGGTTCTGATTGGCTGAATGGACCGAACCCACGTGGTTTATTTTTGGCAGATTGGCCACTCACAGAGCTTTCTTTTGATACCGAATGTGTGGGGGTGTCGACTTTATGAATGGATGCGTAAATTCATTCATCAGGACATAGTAAAATCTCCCAAATATGGGCAGCAACTGTATCACGTGCTTTTTAAACTCCACTGCGAAAAATCTGTCACTGAATCTACGCAAGGAAAAATATACACGATGTAGAAAAATCTGTCAGCTATCCAATGATACCAAATTCTCGCGTGTCAGTTTAGTGTGATGGAAATGAAAATTGTTACAACAGAGGTAGGTGCATTTGGGCCGATTTTCGGCCCTGGTCACCTGCAGAGGCAGTTTCCATAGATGCATTTAAAGCTGGGCGGATTCTATACAGCCGGCCATGATTTTTCTTTGAATGTCCTTGTCTAGGTTTGTTTTCGCTGATGTATACCATTGTCTCAAATAGACCTAGCTTTCAACGTTCCCTATCTGCATTATGTTGACATGTGTTACTGTCTAGCGCTACTTCTGTCTTTGGACTGTTCAACTTCAAAACTTGGTTTTCACTTTAATTATTTAGTTCCTAAATATGTATAATAGTTCATGCGGTGCATTAGCGTACATGAGTGTGTCACCGGAGAGGCGCGATTACTAAGATATTCTCCGTTTATCCTCAAGCTTCTGGTTTCACAGGTCATTCTTCGGAATAAGCTTTGGAGTGCTGTTGTACACAGCTTAGGCAATATGGTATCTCCCTCTCGTTCTTCTATCCTGAAGTTGATCTCGTTGGTTTCTTTGTGTTGGGGGATTATCGGGCTGTTGGTGGAGGCATCTTAGAGAATTTCGACAGTTCTTGAAGTGTGGTCAGTACTGCATCAGTTTGGACAGAATCGAAAGCATTCTCCTAGTTGACGAACGCGATGCCGAGCGGGATATTATATTCGCGAAACGTCTTCAATTGTTTTACGACACTGATGTGGTATTTCGTTAACTACCTCAGTACCTGTGGCTGAATCCAGCTTGTTATCGTGATTGGTTTTCGTCGAGTGTCTTTTCTAAGCCTTTTCTTTAATATTTTCGTGAGTAATTTATCGACGTATCTTCTCCTGTTTTTAATGTCTCGATGTTTATATAGTCGTTGCCAGATGCTGTCCCATTGTTTATTATAGTGCTGCTTCAACCTCCCATTGAGTTATCACGCGTATCTTATTCGGGTCGGTGTGAATTATAGTACTCGGTGTACTGTTGTATAAGTCGGTGTAGAATTCCTCTATTGACCATGATGTTGCAGTACTCTGCTCTTCGTGTCTAGAAATGTAAGCTAGGGTCTGTCTGCCTACAGTACATACAATTGCGTAGTAACAACACACCGTTGTTTACTTCAATACAAAGGTCGCATAAACATCTTTAAGACGTCCTTTTAACGGCTGTTATCAGTTCAACTTGCACACATGAGGTTCCATCTGTTTAGGTCAACGACACCGAATATTCCCTATGTATAGTAACTACGGTACGGTCAAACGATGATGTCGCCGAATTCAAAGTAAAAGATCCCAAGCCATTCAGTTATGTATACCACGACGCGATTCTAGAAGAGAACACCACTAAATGCTTCTATCATGGCAGAGTGTCTACAATGGGTACGTATACTGGAACATTTCGTGTGTAATTCAAATACCGATATTAAAACTATTTGTTTTCATTTTAGTTGTTTATTTTCTTATTGTATATTATTGTTTACCTTCGTTTATCTCCAACCCATCCCTACCTACCTACCTCCCCTCTCCGCTTTCTCCCGCATGCTCTCCCTCATTCCCCCCCTCCTCCCTTACTCTATTCCTCCACCTCCTCGGTCTCTCTCCTCTCCTTCTTTCAATCCATCTATCCCTTCCCTCAGTTTAAATTCATTCCACTTTCACTCACCCACCCACCCATCCACCCTCCCTCTCCTCTCCCTATTACTCCCACTCGAGCATGCACGCACAGAGAGAGGGGGAGGGAGAGAGAGAGCGCGCGCGAGAGAGAGAGATAGTCTAGTCGGTCGAAAAAGGGGGGTACCGTGCACCCCGTGAAATATACTTTTAATTGGTATCACTAGATCGGAAAAAATACGTAGAAAACGGTTTGCTATGTTAACAAGTCAGCAAAATGTCCCATGTATCGTTTTTATGCAAATCTATTTTTACTATATCTCAGCCAGTATTGCAGATAACCGACAAAATTAGATGTATATACCCATGTTATGATGGTCAGCGACCACAAGGACCATTCTTGAGTTAACTACGTGTGTTCCTGGCAAGCTATGCAAATTATGAAGTGCCAGCATTATCGAAAATTTGACCTTTAAGCTGTATCTCAGCCAATATTGCAAGTAAGTTGAGAGAGTTTCTTGAGGGCATCTACTTACGACATCCTATTGTTTTTACGACCATAGGTCGATAAGGGGGTCAATTCAAGGTATTGTGAATAAAGACATTCCACTAAGTTCATTTACCAACTCGCTTACTGATCCAGGTAAACAGTAAGCCAGAATGATCTTTTCTTAGGTGCCGCGCCTCAACCTCCTATGGGCTTCATACGATAAGTGTTAGATCATCATTCACCATCGCTTTAACTGAAATCATCAAAGTCAAACTCATTCTTCCTCGATTTCTTCCTCCTCCTCGTCTACATCTTTATGATCCCCAGTGTCCAGGAGATCAACCAGTGAGTTTGGTAACGCAGCACCGCAGGACCACACCGGTTCCAACACTCCATCCTCAGTCCTTATCCATGACCATCATCGTAGGGATTTGTTTTTCCAGGATGGATTCGTCAGCACGCTTAGATAAGGCTACGCGGTGGTCCACCCACTGGAGGTGTGGTTTCAAAGCAGAGTGGCAGGGAGAAAGGCGAGCCAGATCAACCGTAGATTTGGAAGTGAGTTTCTCGTCCTTATCGGTCTTGCGCAGGGGTTTGGGCACGGAGGCCGAACTCTTCCAACTTCTTCAGGACGTGAGACTTGAGATTCCATTCCTCACCGAATTGCATGAAACGTTATGAAACCTGGGGTTCTTCTCCAGTTTTTTCAGGGGCCCCACCTTCCCCTTCCGTTTGAAGGCACTGGTGCAGTCTTCTCCACTGAATACATCTCAAGAAGAGTCGCACAGTAGTCTTCTCCAAGAAATACTGCGAGATCAGAGAGGTTGATTAGTTGTCGATGTTTCCCTGACCCGGTATCGTGGTATACAGTCAGCTTGTTTGGTGGCGTGGGCGTGGCAAAGTAGAATCACGAAAATATCTTTGTCAGTGGTTCTGACTACTGCGTTCTTGTATCCATGCATGGGGTGTGGCGCGATGGATGTACAGCACCATTATCGTGTCATTCTCGGTATCATTGGTTGGTTGCTGTAGATTGTGGCCAGTTCACGCACTTCAACCAACCAAGTTCACCACCTCACCTCAATAAGAATAATGTGATATTTGTGTAGTAGTAGTAATAATAACAATACGGACTTTCAACTCAATTCTTCGTTCAATGAGATGAGTTGCCGGGCTTTCCCTTCTACGATCAGCACAGCCATCTCGGTTCTCTCCAGACTTGAAGCTGCCTGTTGAGCACTCCATACTCACAGCAGGAGGTGGCAGAGCTGCTTGTTGTTGTCTTCATTTGCACGGAACATATTAAAGTCGTATGGTTTCCTTGTCGCTGCTCCAGCCAGAATAATCTTCTCTGAACTCTCGCGTCTCAATCTCTCCTGTGTTTTGATATTTTATCACAGATCGGGAGAAGATTGGTAAGGGTATGCCTGCAAGTTTTGGAGGAGATGGTGGCTAAGAAGCACTTCTTGTTCTCGACTGATAGTTACCATCCACAGTCTAAAATACTTTGCCACGCCCACGCAAGCAAGCTGACTGTATTCCATAACACCGGGTCAGGGAAACATCGACAACTAATCAACAACTTTGATCTCGCAGTATCCTTTGGAGAAGATTACTGTATGACTCTTCTTGGGATGTATGTATTAAGTGGGGAAGACTGCACCAAAGGGAAGGGAAGGTGGGCCCCTGAACAAGCTGGAGAAGAAACCCAGGTGTCATAGTGTTTCTGCAATTCGGTGATGAATGGTATCTCAAGTGTCACGTTCTGGAGCAGTTGGAAGAGTTCACCTGCCTGGTGTACGGACAGAACCGAGAGTCTTCGATGGATGGCCTCCGTGCCAAGCTCCTGCGCAAGATCGTGGTTGAGGACGAGAAACTCCCATCCAAACCTAAGGTCGACCTGGCTCGCCTTCCACCCTGCCAATCTGCTTTGAAGCCACACCTCCAGCAAGTGAATCACCGCACCGCGTAGCCTTACATAAGCGTGCTGACGAATCATCCTGGAAAAACCAAATCCCTACGATGATGGTCAAGTGTGGATAAGGATTGAGGATGGAGTGTTAAAACAGGTGTGCTCACGCGATGCGGTTTTACCAAACTCACTGGTTGATCTCCCGGACACTGGTGATCGTGAAGAGGAAGACGAGGAGGAGGAGGAGGAGGAAAACGAGGAAGGACGAGTTTGACTTTGGCGATTTCAGTTAAAGCGATGGTGAATGATGATCTAACACTTATCGCATGAAGCCCATGGGAGGTTGAGGCGTGGCACCTAAAAAGATCATTCTGGCTTGCTGTCTACCTGGACCAGTAAGCGAGTTGGTAAATGAAGTTAGTGGAATGTCTTTATTCACAATACCTTGACTTGACCCCTTTATCAACCTTGTTTATTAAATAAACCACGATTTCGTAAGTAAATGCCCTCAAAAAGCCCTCTCAACTTACCTGCAATATTGGCTGAGATACAGCGTAAAAGTCACATTTTCGATAATGCTGGCACTTTATAATTTGCATAGCTTGCCAGGAACACACGTAGTTAATTCAAGAATGGTCCTCTGATGATCGTTGACCCTGAAAACATGGGTCTGGACACCTTGTTTGTGCTGTTATGTGCAATATTGGCCGAGATATGGTGAACAATCGATTTTTCGATAATGGCGGCACTAATTTGCATATTAAACTGTCAAAGACACAAGTGATCATATCAACAATAACTTTATTATGGTCGCTGACCCTCATAACATGGGTCTGTACATCTTATTTTGTCGATTATCTGCAATACTGGCTGAGATATAGTAAAAAATTGATTTTTCAATAATGGCGGCACTAATTTGCATAAAAACGATACGTGGGAATTTTTTCCGATCTAGTGATACCAATTAAAAGTATATTTCACGGGGTGCACGGTACACCCCTCTTCCGACTAGACTAAGAAACGTGATGGCGAACGCACGCGCTCACAAACGTACATATGTACACATACACGCACACGTGTTTTGACAAATATTTATTGTCTTATACACGTATGTACATAGTTGAAAAATACATTTTCTCTTCAGAATATTCGTCCGTTAAATTTTCATATATGGCGTTCAGGGACAGCTATGGCTATCTGATAAAGGAAGAATTCAGTCGCGGGATGATTCAAGCATACAGAGATGAGATTCTTTATGGGAATTCTACCCGTATTTTCAAGGTATTTAAATTCTGAGTGAAAAGTTGTTTTATATCAGTGAGAGTGAATATACTCTAAAATGGTGTCATGCTATTCAAATAACGTTTGATTCAGGGTCCATTAGGTCGCGTTTAGGTCGCGTTTTAAGCACATTTAATTACCCTCGTCGTCGTGACACCGAATATGATGGCTTAGAAGTGCCGTGGATTGAAATTATGCCATCAAGATGCATGTATTTCCTTTTTTTGTATGTACGTGAAGCAGCAGTACTAACGTAGTGACATCTTGCGTCGCGTCCGTCGGTGTCTCGGATCACTTTCCAGTGACTGTCATTTGGAAACATAACGGATGTTTTCCAAGAGGAATCTATTAAGTGGTCTTTGGTCGACATGGCAGACGACGTTGAAGTAATTTTTGTAAACAAATTTACATGTTAGTGTTGAACGAACATGCCCCGGTTATTCTGTATTATGTTTACATACTGCAATTGCAACACCATGTTTACTCCATTGAATTAATTTAGTAATACTTTTCATTTGAGGCATCATCTTTATTCAGACGATTCACAGATTTATATATCCGTGTCTACTCCAGGTGCTAATAATTGTTCATTGCAGCAATTTAGAAATTGTCTTCATGACATTTTACACTGGATGAATGACAGTAGGTTAACGCTTAATGCAGATAAGATAGAGTTTATTATCATTGGCGCAAATTAAGAATGTTTTCCCTGTAGCCTTCCTTAGTCAGCATGGTATGTCTACAGTTTCAATTCGGAATGTTACGATTTTGTTTCTAAACCTTTAACTTTAGATAACAATTTAGTTTAGTTTTGTCGAACGTATTATTATCATATTTATGATTTACGGCGTATTTGTTGGTATTTGCCTGCTGCTGTTGCAAAAGACTTGCAATAGCGCTAGTCCCTAGTAGACTAGACTATTTTAATTCCCCTTTTCAAAATATTGCCTTTAAGGATGTCACAAAAATACAACATGTTCAAAATTGCTTAGCAACCGTTGTGATTAGACATTTTGATAAATTCCGCCATCATTTAAAAACGTACCTTCACAACCTTGCCAAGCGTGACAACTGGTAGGCAACCTCCATGGTTTAATGCCTATCTGGCTAAACTCGTAGCGACCAGAGATCGTCTATTTGACTGCACAACAAACTCAAGTGACCCTCGTGCATTGGCTATGTATAGCTAGGAACCGCATAAATCATGACATTCGGAAGGTAAAGCGAAATGTCTTCTTAAAGCTACTTGAACAACAATCACCATATCCACGGGGGATATGGAACAATATCAAACTATCTTTGGCTACAATGAATGCGGTTCAACCAAGACAAACCAACCAGAACCGTTATCCACAACCCCACCGAACAATTATGGCTGATCGATTCAATGAACACTGCCAATATTGCATCAAAATGAGGCACAACGACAGCCGTATCCGTCAGTTGACTCAGATGTTGTCAAATTACTCAAATCTGTCAGGGTAGACGCGGCAATTAAAATAGTATGTATTCGGAGAATAGAAAATGTTATTATAAAATAATACTGCTGCTAAGACTTTGTGTGCGTGTGTGTGTGTGTGTGTGTGTGTGTGTGTGTGTGCGTGCGTGCGTGCGTGCGTGCGTGCGTGCGTGTGTGTGTGTGTGGCCGTATCCGTCAGTTGACTCAGATGTCAAATTACTCAAATCTGTCAGGGTAGACGCGGCAATTAAAATAGTATGTATTCGGAGAAGAGAAAATGTGATTTTAAAATAATACTGCTAAGACTGTGTGTGTGCGTGCGTGCGTGCGTGCGTGCGTGCGTGCGTGCGTGCGTGAGTATGCGTGCGAGTGTGTGTATATTTATGTATGTGTGTGAGTGCACATACATATGCCTGTGTTCGTGCGTGCATATGCATGACACAATTAATGTGTGGTCTTGTGTGTGCTTGCTTGCGTGCGTGTGTGTGTGTATGTAAATGTGTGCGCGCGCACGTACGCATGAGTAGTAGTGCATACGGTTGATTAGTGTTTGTCCAAGAACAATCACTATATAGTGAATGTGATTTTGTCCTTCAGTTCATTAACTGGTTTAGCATGTGTTCGGATGCTGCAGGAAGGTATGTCGAATGCTATCCTTATCACGTCAATTTTGGACGACTTGTGGCGATCTGACAACGAAACGCAGAGAACTGTGTGGCGGTACATTGGTGTTCCCGGCAAGTTTTTGCGAGTATTCCCTGCCGTGAGATTGCTCAAAGGCCATGTTCCATTAGCTCGACCATGGTGAGTAGAAAAAACATTTAGAATCATTCAAAAAAAATTACGTAGGGAGTTTCTTCGTACCGCATAAGAGCGTCATGTGTTAAGAATACTGTTCATTTTGATATCGAGGTTATGAGAGGGACTGCAGCTGTTCTGTTAAAATCATCGAGTGCTTAGAAGCAATGTCGCGATACGGCAGGGAAGTAAGTGTTGCATAAGTTTTAGATAAAACAAGCGTCTTCATCTTTAACGCACGCACCAGAACACAAAACCAATGCAAAATATGAAAGAAGAAAGATGGATATGGAGTGACTGAAGGTTTGTTCAGCGAATTATGCCGTCAAAACAAAACGTATAAATAGAGGTAGCAAAATTTATCAAGCAAAGAAAAACAGGGGTAGTGAAAGAAATCTATGATAATCATGAAGTTTATCTCTCATTCTACTTTGCCAAAAAACCAACGGAAAATAGGCTTGGGCTGTCCCATAACCTATATGAACAATTTATACCCGCATAAAACAACGCAGGTACCTTTAGTTTGATTTTACGATCTACGTCACAACGAAGCTTCGTCCCGTCTGCCATGCAACTACAAGGGGACGCCACATGCTAGCCGGGGCAGGAAGCGAGTGGTATTCTGTTAGTAAGACTTTGAT
Source organism: Oasisia sp. SBJ-2009 (assembly GCA_964017155.1). Classification (NCBI taxonomy): domain Eukaryota; kingdom Metazoa; phylum Annelida; class Polychaeta; order Sabellida; family Siboglinidae; genus Oasisia; species Oasisia sp. SBJ-2009. Next base: position 7,867,750 of record OZ024858.1, read on the forward strand.
CTGACTACCTATGGCACCGCCTGCGATCAGGAACAACCTTCGAAAGCTTATGTCAGTATCGACCCCTCAGGGATATCTTTCAATAGTCCTTAAAACATACGTATGAAATCATGTTTGGAGATATACTCACCCTTTTCTATCCACTATAAAACACGTTCGTTAGAGTGTCAAATGTATATGTAACATGCATGCTTGCAGGTATAAACATGCAGCGCAGAGACCTGGCGACATTGTAGTGTCCCGGCCTTACAGAGACGCATTGGGTGCGGGTGTTTTCATTACGATCTCCCAGGCCGTGGAAGTACCAGTGTTGAGGTAAACAATTACAACATTATTCTTTGAAAGTGAAACAAAAGACTTGTTGGAGTTATGCACCTACACAAGTTAATAAAACGAACCATGTCCAGGTCATTTTCATGTTAGTAGTAAACTGAAAATGTGATATACAAAACACTATACCCGCATAACTAAACTAGTACACACACGATTTTAAACATGCCTCTGCATCGACAATAATGCCTACATTGAATTTATATTATTCATAGTGACACATTAATTCAAAATTATGGACATTTCTTTTGGTATTTTGATTAAAACATTTAATGACAACTACCGTTAGATAAATAAAATGATTATCACGAATTACATTTTTTTTAAACATACATGGAAACAACTTGAAACATACAAGACGTGTTTAATAATGTATATTTAACATTTGCATGGTCCATTGTTGTTAAATTAATTCAAATTTACAATAATATGAACGGATGCTTCATAGAGAAGCCGACACGGTGTTTGATTGAACAAGTCTGCCAGGGATGTAAAGTATAAACCGCTTTGAGCTATCATGAGGACTGAGTACTGCGGTATATAAGAACATACATTTACATTACGTACCACTTGTTATTTAAGGTATTTTGTATAACAAACTGAACAACCACATATTAGGTCGATAGCTAACAGAGACTGGTCATGTTTGAATGTAAACAGTGAGTAATTACTACATAGTATTGTCGCCAACTTGGCTCTCAGTTTGACATAATTTTATACCTTTCGATCGATGAACACATTACCCTTGACATGCAATAATTTCTGGTTACATTCGCTGGGGGAAATTGCCCCAAGGATTGTTATGATTTCGTGTAACCGATTAAAGGTAAATTGGGATTATGCACATGGGAATGCATCTTCACGAGCGCATGTGACAACATTCTATGCACTATCCGAATGGAACCGGAGCTTCGGTAGCTGATCGGTGGGAGTGTAGAGGCTACAAGCGACACACCCTTACAATTTGGTGACCGGCCTTCATGTAGCTCTTCGAAACATGATGTTTCCCTGACGACTAGCTGCTTGTTTGCCTTCCTCGTGATTGAGTAGCCTGATATGAGACCTCAGTAAGCACGCGTCTCCCAGTCCCCGATTTCATTACGAGCATGGTTTATGTCCTCATTACTGACAAATACATGGTGGATGATATGTTCGGATGTTTGTGCAAAAGTGAAGAATTCATCTGCACATGTCAACTTGTAACTCAGCACTTGTTTTAGCACCGACTCCGTCGCCTTTGCCATGGCCACATTCAAAGAACTGCCAGGTGGCTGATAGCTCGAACAACTTGGTGCTCAACAAAATAGAGTATCGTGCGCTCACGATAATGTGAACTCGGACTGTCTATCAGGTAGTTCACCTCCTCTACATGAGGAAGATGTCTCTTCACAAGTGGCAGTACAGCTTTGATTAAAGCGTACACTGCTACGCTGTTGTGACTTCAGTTGTCCGATACAACCATGTACGACTTGTGGCTTGCGGATACCTCTAATACACCAGCATTTGGTGGAGTGTTACCGGTTGACGGTCAAAGTGAGCACTTTGGATGTCCTCGTTTATGCAGTATACATAGTTTTCCGCAGTCCATTTGAATGGTTGCAGACATCGTTGGCGCGATCTCCTTTAGCTTGCTGATCTGTTGATATTGCATAGTCACACCTCACATGCTCACGGAATAGAACTATCTACTCCTTGAGCAATTTGCAGAATTATTCTGCAGGAATTTCGCCATGGATTTGCCGTATACGAGTGGTTGCCTTAAATTCTGAAAGGGTAATTTCAAGTTGTTGCCACTCTTTAAACTTACTTTTAGATTGCTCAGCTTTTCCTTGAATTCTATTTGGGACACCTGAGTACATCGTACGTTTGAACTTGTTGGCATCTCCAACTGTTTGATGGCCATTAGTTTTAAAGCAACGTTTTGGTGTTTCTGGCATAAGCGTATGCTGCTCCTTCCAAAACGTACCAGTGCACCGTGTTTCGGTCATGCCGTCTGAAGAAGGAGAGATATTCTTGCGTCTGGATTTCCCTCACAGGTTGTTTGCGTTCAGCTGTCGAAGACAGTCGTTCATTGTATATTTCTGCACCTTCTTCACACAATCCTTCACGGCATCCTTCTTGCCTGACAGAAGAGTATACCTTTCCGGTTTCTTTATGAACTCCTTCACGTGTAACCGCATACGTGTGGCCTTCAATATATAACATTGTTTTGTCCTGCGAACCTATTATTGAGGATAATTTATCGTCAGTCTAGATGCAACCTTATCGCGACTAAGCTTCCTGCCCGACTTATCTTCAGGTGACGTCAAGTGAAGAGTGACCACCTTTTCTTGACTGAAATGTGTTGCATTTCCATCACAAGTGTTTCACGGGCAGCGATCGAGAACCATTTTCACTTCTTTGTTTCGCGAAGTCCTTCCTTCCTGAATGTTCTTCTTAATTCCGGGTAGTGTGGCTTAAATGTTTCACCAAAACCCATACATGTTTTGCAGCCTCTTCAACTTCAAGACATTTATTAATATTACACCGCAAATTAACACGTCTCTTGGAATAAACGTTTACAGGTATTCACAGAGATTACGTTTTGCGTCATTGGAATGCCGTCTTTTATATGAAGATCAATACGTACCTGACACATCTAGCTTAAAATGCAGCATGTTAGTGTCATTTGCAGCTGGTAAACGTACATTTGGTTAAATTTGCGTGTCCAGCATCATCACGTAGCTTAGATATAACGATGGTCATATATTAGCATTCCCATATAGCAATCTATCATAGTATCGTGTATTGGTTTATCAGAGCATAACTGTTACGTATACAAACGTTAACAGGACCTATGTTTATTAACGTACCGTATTAGTTTTATTCTGTTACATCATTTTATAAGAAAACAACTCATCAAATAGGTATTGTTGAAAACAAAGAAGTACCCACCAGCTTCGAGACGGCTGCCAAGAATGTACTGATCACTGTAGTTCCTATAATTATATCAAGGCAGATTGCGCTCTAAGCAATAGTTTTTGGTAACGCTGGACACGCAGTGACGCTGGACATTTTCCAATATCGGTCTTGTCCTCATTTGATAAAGAAATATTTTAACTATTGCTACTTCCATTAGTGGAGTTATATCACTGTGGTTGCTGGTTAATATAAATAAATTACGTACGTTTCTCATTGCAGCTATTTCACTATATGACACTGGACACGCAGCTAAAAGAGCATAGTATATCTTTTTATTTAAACGTGTTATATTTTCCTTGGATTTATTTACCATATATATCATACAGAAATAATAATACATTCATACAGTTGATCCTTATAAATCAATGACGCTGGACTCGCAAAACCTGGTCACTGTCTAAAATGCCACGTACAGTCTTTATTCCTCATGTTTTAAACCTAACTTGTCTACTGTCTATTCCCAATTGGTATACCGTTTAAACAGTGAACACAGAAAACATAAATATAGCAATATTTTGGATGGCATTACGTCAATCGTTGGGAACTTCAATTTGAAGGGTAATTTTGGCAATTTTTGGGACTACAGCTTTGCCATTAAAAAAATTAACATGACTCAAACCACACATGTACTCAACACAATTAGCGATGTCAGTATATGGTGACATTCTCGTTAGACTGACTCAACAATTGACGATGTGAGAGACAAGATAACCGATTTTAGACAATTGTAAATATTTTGCAACTTTGGCCCGTGTGTGTGTGTGTGTGTGTGTGTGTGTGTGTGTGTGTGTGTGTGTGTGTGTGAGTGTGTGTGTGTTTGTGTGTGTTTGTTTGTTTGTTTGTTTGTCTGTTTGTCTGTTTGTCTGTTTGTCTGTCTGTGTTGTGTATACGTGTGGGTACGTGTGTACGTAGTACGAAATACAAAAAATAACTGTTCAGTGATGTACGGTATTTTATTTGTGAGATTTTGTGTTTTTGAGTGTAGAGAGAGCAGTACATTCTCAACAATTACATTTGGCGTGATTGGAGTGGACATCCCCGTTGTGATGGTCTACTCAAAGTTGATTGCACTATCATATCCCTGCTTCCAATCGAATAGCGTCACGTAAGTTCGATGGCTCACAGTAGATAATGTAATATGACACAACATAATATATACTATTATACAATATATGACATCCTAATATAATAAGTACTTTTTTGTAGAGCTGTCAATGGTGGATGGAACAAAATATACATATACACTTGCTGGTAGATGGGACATTACATATAAACATACAAACACATATAAATATACATTCATGTACACATACACATGTATATATACATTCATACATACATCTGACATTATATACACACATACGTACATACATACATGCATGCACACACACACACACACACACACACACACACACACACACACACACACACACACACACACAAACAGGAGTTCGATGTACACATCTTCTATCCTCTGTTCTTGAAGCGAAGTCAGTAATGCACGAATTTGCACCGAGTCAAAAGCTTTCTCGTAGTCGACGAATGCGATACAAAGTGGGATATTATATTCTCTGCACTTCTCCTTCAGTTGGCTTACGACGTGGGTGTGGTATGTCGTTGAGTATCCGCTTCTGAATCAAACTTGCTTTCGTGGCTGGATTTCGTCGAGAGTCATCTCTGGCGTTTTCGTTATTACCTTCGTGAGTTCTTTATAGATGTTTGATAGTAGACATATTAGTCTGCAATTCTTGTGTTTACTATCCCCCACTTTGCAGGTGTCTTATTGTAGACAGCGCCGGCTACCTGATTTCCAGCCGCACAATGGTGGAACCGCCAATAAATGTCACATCTGGGAAGACTTTTGAGAACATTCATATCACAAGGGAGGTGTGTCGACGCTTCACTTTACATAGTTTGTGTTACTTCAGTGTGATATATTGTTAGACGGTTCTGCTAACAACAGCAACAGCAGCGGCATACTACATTGAACTAGTCCACCGTTTATATTGGAATGAATAGGACTTGTACATAATTTATAATGCAGAAATAACTTGCTTATATATGTATGTATGTATGTATATAATATATATACACATATATATACATATATATATATATGTATATATATATATATGTATATATATATATATGTATATATATATATATATATATAATTATATATATATATATATATATATATATATATATATATATATATATATATATATATATATATATAATTCTTATATTCGTATTATTTTTGTAATTGGAATATGACGAAAAAGTAGGATTATGTACACTAAGAGAAACACGTTATCATGACAAGTTATCGGTTACAAATGTTACTTGTTCGTACAGTGTAGCTGATAGGTTCGTTATTAATGCTCTCACATTCCCTATTTCATTTCCAGAACGGTGCAATAGCAGCAAGTTTGCTTAAGCGAGGTTACATGATTAAGACTACGTGTATAGATTTTGCACACCGCACTGAATTCGTAACATACAAGGTACGAAAGCATACTTGACAAAGTGCATTAAGAACGCAATTCATAAAAATGGCAAACGTTAAGGATGTCATGTCATTATTATATCGACATCCTTTATGAAAGCCAATCTACGATTTGAACGTTACACAGCAACATGTACACAGTTATCACGTTAGTTTGTGCATGCGCGCGTGGATATATTTATGTATACGTGTGATCATATCTGATACAAATATACACCACAATCGAATACCTTCAGACTCAGTGTGAGAGTGTGTCCGCGTGTGTGAGTGTGCGTCTGCACACACACACGCGCGCGCGCACGCACGCACATAGAGAGAGAGAGAGAGAGACAGAGAGAGACAGAGAGAGACAGAGAGAGAAAAGAGTGAAACATACGCACATTGTGGACATGGTATATTATGGGTCTCATCAATGGGGCTCGTACTTGACCCCCGGATCCGGACCTGAACTGTTGTAAGATGTATATCGTTAGTAAAGATTTATGTAACACGTTTTATATTTTATAATGTACACTGTCCTCAACCGTCTGCTTGAAATAAAAAATAATGAAAATGTCCCATAACCGATGCTATCGTATCATGGGTTTATAAAACTACTGGTACTTGCTTTATTGAAGGGGGTCACTTTTGTTCGTATCACGTGGTCTGTAGAAGAGATCCGCCAGGGGCTTGAAGGACACCTTTATATTGTGTACTCTTAAACCGTCAGCTGATTCTCCATTTGAAGTAAGGTCACCTTCTTAAAGAAAGCCAGAGTGGCTTCAGGGCAAGGAGAAGCACTTAGACTGTATGCTATTTACAGCTCGCTTTCTCTATAAAATATGTCATGAGTAGAGCTGCGTTCTGAACATGTGTCAATCTCACGAATGTCTTTGACGCGATGAGCCGCGATAGTCTCTGAAAAAACGCTATAACAAAGTTGGGTTTTCCTGACAAGTTCATCGTCTTAATCTAGCAGTTTCACGACGGCGATGCCTCCGCTGCTTTCCCGGTTTGCAACGGCGTAGAACAATGACGTATGCTGTGATTTACTCTGTTTATGATAGTGTTCACGGTAATGCTAGCCGATGCCTTTAAAGTTGTGATGATGGTATATAATACATCAATTGCTACTTGCTTACGTAGAACCATCAATTAATGTGAAGGGTCTGAAACTAGAAGTAGTGGACAAGTTCACTTACTGACTACCAAATTGAAGGGGTCCCGCACTGCTGTGCTGCCCACACTACTATATGCCTTTTGTAAGATAGTCGGAGTGTCTACCACAGGCACACATACACACACATAATGTGTGTGTAAATTCTTGGATGTTTTGCATTCGTTCCGTAACACAGACAACGTCCAAATCATACGGTTTTTACTATCGGAGACGAAAATCACTGTCAAAGTTGATGACGCGCTGTCTGTCCAGTCGGCACTACCCAAGACTACCGGTACCCTTCATAGTGCACCTCAAACAGCCCGAATGTTACGCGGATGTCTCCCACGTCGATCGCCAGCCGACCATAACATACCCAGCGAGGCAATATATGCAGACTACTAAATTCCTCTTACAGAGCTTTATATTCCATGTGGTATATTTCGCTTTGGCACCCAGTGTTACTGTACAACAGGGTTGTGGGGCATGATGGGGTGGGAAACGGAATAACTGGATGCCTTCCATCAGAAGCAACTCTGAGCACGGACAGTCAGCAACGCGAACGGTATCACTGCCGACAAATAAGGAGCAAATCTGATTGTGCATCTTCATTCCCATATTCTGTGTGGAGGCATTATACACTTCCCAAAATTAAACAGCATTTGCCACTTTTCAGACCATGCGGTCAACTTATTAAGATCATCTTGTAAATGGTGTCTATCTGCATCACTTTTAATTTGTCTAAACATCATTACAAAGGAGGCTGCTCTCGTCAACTAGGACGACGTGCACGAGGTGCTAAGAACCTATAACGTCATAACTCTACTAAGAGATGGACACATACAAGAACTCGAAGAAAAACGTAGGGAAACCAGCTTGGTATGGGATGTAATCGGGATCTCCGAAGTGAGAAGACCAGAGGAATGTTTCACTACTTTACAAAGCGGCCACCTACTATGCCATTCTAAGGCAAACAACGGCCAAGCAGGAGTAGGCTTTCTCATTAACAGAAAATGGAAAACCATATAGTGAGGATAAACAGCATCTATCCCAGCGTAGCAGAAGCTACATAAATAGATTCTACTGCGACGTCGATGAGACTTTAGGTAATCCAAACCACTACACGATAGTGGTGGGAGACTTCAATGCTCAATTAGGGAAAAGAACAAATCCTATGGAAACAGCAACGGGCAAATTTGGGCTCGAATTGAGAAACGAAACAGGTAACACCTTGGTAGAATGTTCATCAACAAGAAAGTACAAAATCATGAATACCATGTTCCAGAAGAAACCAGGGAGGAGATGGACGTGGATAAGCCCAAACGGTGTAACGAAGACCGAAATTGACTACATTCTCTAACAAACAGACCAGACATCGTCACAGCCGTAAGTCATCAACCAACTCAACATTGAAAATGATCACAGACAGGTTATGAGCACCATCAAACTGGACTTAGAGGTGGAAAGGAACAAAATGATGACCAAGGCGCCACCCAGAGTGGATGACCCATGAATAGGATCAAAGCAGATAGATCCAACACGAATTGAGAAACCATTTCGAGACACTACAATAACTAGACGACATCGATAACATGAGCGAAACCATCACATACATGAAATCGAGGATATCATCACCAACACGAGCCCTGATGACGAAACGACAATAAATGACGGAAAACGGCGACAATAAACAACGATCATAGCATGAAAGAGCCTGAAGAAAGTCCGAAGACCGCAGAAGCTAGGCCAAGACAGACTGGTCACACTCCTGGACAAGCAGGGTTGAGAAATCCATGATCAAGATAAGATCATAGAACGAATAGAGGAATTCAACACCGACCTATACGACAGTGAACAGTGTACCATAATTCACACTGATATAACATCATGGGAGGTGGAAGCAGCACTACGAGATATGAAGAATGGGGCAGCAAAGAGCAACGACCATATAAACATCGAGACATTGCAAGCAGGAGGAAATACCATCTCGAAGACACTTGCTAAGCTGTAAACTAAATGCTTATCAGAAAGGGGAATACCCACAGCGTAGAAGAATGTTAAGATGATGATAATCTTCAAGAAGGGCAATAATAAACACAAGAATTGCAGACTAATATGTCTACTATCAAACATCTATAAAGAACTCACGAAGGTAATAACGAAAACGCCAGAGATGACTCTCGACGAAATCCAGCCACGAAAGCAAGCTTGATTCAGAAGCGGATACTCAACGACATACCACACCCACGTCGTAAGCCAACTGAAGGAGAAGTGCAGAGAATATAATATCCCACTTTGTATCGCATTCGTCGACTACGAGAAAGCTTTTGACTCGGTGCAAATTCGTGCATTACTGACTTCGCTTCAAGAACAGAGGATAGAAGATGTGTACATCGAACTCCTGAAGAAAATCTACACCAACAGCTTGATGACAGTCCACCTACACAAAGAAAGCAACAAGATCAACATACGGAGTACGACAGGGAGATACCATATCGCCCAAGCTGTTCACGGCTGCTGCACTCGAAAGCATATTCCGACGACTTACTTGGGAAACCAGAGGCTTGACGATAGACGGCGAATATTTTAGTCATCTTCGCTTCGCCGACGACATATTCATATGCGCTAGTAGACCAAATGAGCTACAACAAATATTACAAGAATTAGCTTATTAAAGTGAAAATCAGGGTCTGAAGATGAACGAGTCGAAGACAAAGGTGATGATGGAAAACGGTATACCAATATATGTCAACAACATTCAGATCGAGAACGTTGAAAGCTGCATCTACCTGGGACAGAGACAAAAACCAACATAAGGAAATTTAAACAAGACTCACGGCCGGATGGTCAGCATTCGACAAGCACCGCGACAACATTGGAACATGCTTGAAGAGACAAGTCTACAACTCATGCGTACTTCCAGCAATGACATACGGCGCGGAAACATGGGCACTCACCACCCAAGCAAAGAACAAGCTAGCAGCCGCACAAATAAAGATGAAAAGGAGTATGTTAAATATCACATAACTGGACAGATATCAAGGCAGGGCACGTCAACAGGATACGAGATAACCGATGGACACCATGTATTACGACCTGGAAACCCTACAAAAGAAAAAGACCTAGAGGAAGACCGACGAGACGTTGGAGAGACGAACGAGACCACTACTGAAAGGGTACCATCTGGCAGAGGATAGGGCAAGATATGCAGATGTGGAAGCAACATGTTGAGGACTTCGCCCAACCACGGGACACTATGGCTGCACAATGATGATGATGATGATGATGATGATGATGATGATGATGATGATGATATCAGTGTATATATATTGTTTCTATTTAGGGACACCGGTGCGTTAGATATAATTATTGTGAGCACAAATGGAAATTGGCGCCATCTGTCGTTGATTACGTTGGCGTTGTTTCATTTCAGATGTCAACTACTATACCCGAACTCAGTGTCGATGAGGCGTACAAGATCATTCGTGTTCAGAATACGAACGTCTACATCGTGACTGTGAAAGTTGATTGGGCTGTGGAAGTCATTCCTTGCGTTTGTTCGTACTGGGTGAGAAATGTATACAACCTGCATAAGAGGCATTCAGATACCAGCGTTTACGCTTTCAGATCAAAATTAATAATTAAGATGAACAAGCAAGCGAGTTTTTACTTCCAAACCCGAATTTCTTTATTTAAAAAATAACAAACCAAAGCTATTGGCTTTTAAAGATAATCATGTGTTTTGTTTACAAGTGTGATACGATGTTATTGTCTATTTACAGAAATCGGCCATACCGCCGATGTGTTTGGAAAATGCTACGTCTGAATGCGAATGTCCATGTTACCGATACAAAAGTGTTCTGCCTTGTGCAAATATTATTGAAGGGTGAGTGTGTCAGAATATCCACATGGATAGATTATTTACACCAGGGACTGCAGAGTAATCAATCTGAAGTTTAATTACAAATGTGTTTGTCAGTTATGTATTTGACTTTAAATATCGTGGGCTTCCGTGCCTGTATTTGTATAATGAGTACGTTTTCAATAATAAAAACATTTCATTTTAATGGTTGTCGCAATTTAATCAGTTTTATACATTTGTAGTTGGGTCCATTTGTATTTGAAGCATTATAACGTTTTTTTATTCAAATGCTGTAGCACGCATTGAACCCGAACGTGATGGAACTACCCTGTATTGAACTAGTCGAACGGGGTAAAGGTCTTTATAATTTGTGTACCGGCAATGATGGTTATAGCAGGGCATCCATATTGGATCGGTCATTGATAGGATAAGGAACACAGTTAAGGCGGATGCCATCATCGATTTAGAATTTTGATGTCACAAAATCAACTATGAACAGTAATATTACGTTTGTCGACTTGACTAGGAATATGAATATTTTTGATGGACTCTTTTTTTAACAAAGTTCATGCAATAAACACTTCATTAACCGCCGCAATGCTGAAATCCCGGCGTGCTCTGTGTCTGCCAGATAGACCGGTCTCAATAGGGCATATGCTATTAACAAAATGCCGTCAATATCATAATATTATGTTGCTGGCGTGCTATTAGGTATACGTTTATATGCAAGGTCACATCCGTATTAAATCAAATTTCAGGAAGGGAATATTTCGTTTTTGTATATGGCATGGATGTATTAAATACATTATTTTCTTCTACTAGGAGCAGCAATGTGAGCTGGTGCAGCCCTCACCTGCAAGAGTTCAACAATGGTCCGCTGTCGAGACAATTTGCCGCGTACAAGTCAGCGATCCGCAAAACTCTCTCCTCCTGTTTTAAGCCTATATGTCAGCCACGAAGTACTGAAATGTAAGGTTTAAACACCTTTTCGAAATAAAATAAAGGTATTATCCTTCTATTTGAGGATGTTTACGACCGTCTCGGAGGAAAACATCATATACGCACGTGCACGTATTATATATATATATATATATATATATATATATATATATATATATATATATATATACATATCAATGATTAAAAAAGACATTTTTTGTTCCATTCATTTCCATTGCTGTGGACATGTTTTGACACAAATCGTCATGTACGAAACTATGTGCAGGTGCCTGCCTGCTGAAAAATGTTATAATACGAGCAGTTATAGGTTTATTAAAATGGCTTACTGAATAGGAAATCGGGATTATGTATGGTTTTGCAATTTCTGCGGACTGAGAGTATTGCTTATATTTTGTGCGAGTTTGTTTTATGACAAGTTTTGTTTTATGTACTTTTTCCTGTACACATTACACCCTGACCTTCAGTTACATGTTTGCCTATAATATCAGCAACACAAATTTGCGCATTTTTCTTTTTAAGTATTCAATTATAATTTCATTTATTACGTGAAAGTATGCTAGGACTCTGGATTGAGTTATATATATATATATATATATATATATATATATAAATTTATTATTTATTTATTAAAGTTATATATATATATATATATATATATATATATATATATATATATATATATATATATATATATATATATATATATAATTATACACTTTTCTTCCAACTTCTGTTTGGCTGCTAAACGCGAAATCGGGGAGGGGAAAGTGATCGGGGCGGATGGGGAATACAATGGGGCGCACTGGTGTTATAAGTTTTGTCAATGCTAATGTCGTTGTGTTATGTTGTGTTATGTTATGTGAATACCATAATAATTTCCTTTTGGGGGACTATTAAAGGTTATTGTATTGCATATATATATATATATATATATATATATATATATATATATATTTGGAAATACACACACATACACACACACACATATATATATATGTGTGTGTGTATGCATTTCAAAATACTAGATACATAGCTTAGATGGGCATAGACTTTGAAATGACAAGATTATGAGTAATGTTGGGAAAATTAAATATACCAGTTTTATTTGTGGTATTGTAGCCCGTAGATATAATCCTTTTTTGTAACATCATAAAATTGCAATAATAACATAATCGTTATGGCATAAAATCATAATATACTCTGCAGTGTATTCACTAGTGGCACATTTCGTTCATTCATTTAGTTTTTAACATTATGATAGTGCAAAACACACCGTTCTGTAAGTGACGTATTCGTTCTGTAAGTGACTGGTTTCATAACCCAACCATATCGAAATAGATTTAAAAAATAAAAAACACTTAGCCGGAATGTCGTGTTCCGTGTGAGTATATCTACTACAAGCACGTATGTTTTAGGAGTTCAGATGTCCACTAGTCAAATATAACGCGTCAGGAAACGGTATTGAGCAACAACGATATTATCATGAAGGCCAGCGGCCAGAGTGTACTTGGCTCGCTTCCCTCCTCCGGTGGTGTACGACACAGGGACACGAGGCATGAAGATATCCTCCAGTGCAGTGTCACAGACACGGGCCACTTGTATCGTATAATTTTCCCTACCACTGAGGCGAACTATGCCATCATGTACGCCACGTTGGTCATCACCTAAATAGCAAATGGCATCAAAGCCATGATCCGAACTGGACATTCTGGAAGTTACATTCTTCGCCTGTTTCTCCCCTTGATGTTTGCTGGTTTGGCTGGGGGAGTAGGAACTGGAATGTTGTGGGAACAGTACATTTTCCGCCCAGCACTGGTATCCAAGAACATATTGGTCATGACGGAAACAGCATGGTCTGTAGAAGGACGTCTTACGCACCATCAGCAGATTCAGCACCGCTGCATGATTGGTCATAGTTCCCTACACCGTCGTGGGAGTCGTCATTGCATCGACTGGCAGCCGACTTTCATTGATGTCATCCTTCGTGACAACCAGGAACTGTTGCTGTACCGGAGGAGTTCCCACGTAGTCGGCTGCGGTTAAGATGCCTCGACCACGAGGTCCACTATCTAGCGCAGGTCCTTCGGCGTACGGTGTGATTCCCGAAACTTACATGAGCGCTCCACCCCAATTATTGGCTTTTTACATTACATAGTGAGTGCTACATGAAAATATACAATTACCCAGCAGATAACAGACACTGCCATCGCAGGTCATGTGCACATACACATTTATATCGATACATACTTACAGTTATTCCACAAACATTAACAAAACACTTTAAAAGTTGTAACTGATAAGTATTTTTAGTATTGAACTCTATCAAATTTATCTTATACTTATTACTATAAAGCAAGGACCACAACAAACAGCATGGCAGCTGTTTTAACAATATTTATTACCCATTGGTCACGTACGGAACGAAATGTCACGTGCAGAACGGGAGAAGAATTTTGCCTTTAAATATAGGAAATGTTCTAGTATTCTTCACCAAATGTGTCGCAACTACTATTTATAACAAAATTACCTAGTTGATCGTATGCATTACGCTATTCAGGATGTTCGATATGCATTGTTATGTCAAGGGGTAACTATACAAGTTAGAGAATAGCACCACCTTTCATACCTGAATATCAGATCTTGATTTCAAAAGTGTTCATTCAAAACGTCAAGTAGCCCTCCGGTGTCAGAGAATCCTAGATGTTGTACTGAATAACCCAACAATGCATACTTTTGAAACCGTTTCGTATGTGACGATTTTGTTCTGTATGTGACGCACGCATTTTGTCCATATGTCACAAAAAAGTTTCATTTCTTTGTCAGTGTTTAGAATAATAAACGACATGTATACGGCACGATTGTTAATGGGATACTCCAGTCAGTGAGAGGTTCACACTATTAACTTACATGTGTATACTGTATTGGTTGTGCGTAGTAACTGTGCACAAAGATCGTTAATGAACAGTTAGTTGTAGTTTAATGGTATCAAAAACATGCTATCTTAGATTCAGGGCGTTGCCATCTTGAGACATATGCGCCAGTGACGAAAGCCAAATCGTTTACGTCACTGGCGCATTGTTAAAAACGATTGGCGGAATCTTCGCTAATAATTGTGATTGTCACGTAAGCAATCCGCGACGTTCTGGATACATCAAATACCATTGGACAGACATAGGATGTTCGAACGTGCATGCGCCAGTGACGTAAGCGGTTTACGTCACTGGCGCGTAAGTCTCAAAATGGCAGCGCCCTGAATCCAATAAGGAGTGTTTCTGATACAACTATACTGTAATTAATTAACGATCTTTGTGCACAATTACTATGCACAACCAATATAGTATACAGATGTAAGAAAATGGTGTGAATCTCTCACTGATTGGAGTATCGCTTTAAAGAATTTCGGGTTCTATGTGATAGCCCCACAGTTTGCGGAGCGAAGACGCATCGTTACAGGCGTAACAGTATAGGGTCCGTAAGTGTGTCACGATACACGGCGAGACTCCGCGCGATTGGAGCTGATTTGGGGACTGGTCATTAGAATAATATTCGATGGATGACAGTTGTAACTTCCGACTGATGAATATTAGGAAAATCAGGACACAAATATCTTGTGTTATACCTTTCTTATCTTAAATGCCCGATTTAATATTGAGTTTACCACACTATCATAGACATAGCGATTTATGTAGTGCAGATAATAGACACTCCCCACAAATTTTAACCGTATGTTTTTTTACGGATTTTGCATTTTACATAGCTGTACGTTGTGGTTTCGATAAGCACTTATATCTGACAAATTGTCTAAATGCACATAATCATAACACATGTATACGTTTGGTCCCAACAGGTTGTACTGTGCGAAAAATGACACTTTTCATTATTAGTCAAGATCGCCATACGCAAGTACTTGCCGCTGTTGCCATGGCAACCACCATTATAATCGATTAAAATTCATGATTTCCGTGATCATTGTCACCGGCAAAGTGTTCCACTGCTTTTGATTGTAATAATCTTTCGGACTGTATAACTGAAATTGTTAGACTGGAACAATTCGATTATTACAACCAAAAACAAAACGAAGTCCTATACGTTAACATGGAGAATATGGACCTTCTGCCCCCAGCCTCGTTTTCGCGCGCGAGACTTACACGCCCTATTTGTGGGACACTGTTTAAATATAATATTAATAAGTCTAAATTATATCCCTACAATATGACACTTGACACGATGACTAATATAGGTACGAAGTATTTTAAGACATCTAATTTATATACATTACCATATTTTAGTAGGTTGGTCGGCATCATTAAGTCGGTCGTTCTGTGTGTAATGGAAAAAAGACTTGTATGGTAACAACATAAATACAAATTTGTAGTCGTATTGATTTATTTTAATGTTTGTTAATATTGAAAGACCACAACAAGAGGATCAAAAAGATAAATGGAAGTTAAATGATCAAGAGTGTTATTCAATATTGTATGGACAGTTCAGTAATTAACATCCCAAAAGATAAGTATATTTTAATATATTAAAATAAGAAATTAAAACAGAAAATTGGAATTATTTCAAAACACATGATGTGTCATATATGACTGTATTGCAAGAGTTGTCCCTGATTACGAAAACCACTGCAATCATCTGGAAATGTAAGCACGCTCAATTCGTGAACATTGGAATGAGATTTAAACCATTTTCCCCAATTGTTACGGAGTCAAAAATCTCACCCATATATATATATATATATATATATATATATATATATCACACACACACGCACATGCACACACACACACACACACACACACACACACACACACACACACACACACATATATATATACAGGTCTCACACGCACGCACGCACGCACGCACGCACGCACGCACGCACACACACACACACACACACACACACACAGTGCATGTTTATGATCATAATGACTATGCATGTTTAACGTTTTACTAGTTTTGTTACTTTTTTGTGTACATGTATGTTGTCACTGCGAACATAAAATTAAATTTAAACATTACTATAACCTGTATTACAGACTATGTCATCAGCAAGTTGGCTGTCGCTGGTGCAGCGTTGAAAAAGACGGCACAGGATTAGAAGATCCCTTCTGCGGTCAAACGTCCACGTGCTATTTTGGTATGGTTGGATATCCCGGCCCAGGATCACGTTAGTATTGGTCTGCCTGTCTAATAACACTGTTAGTTCCTTCCCGATAAGCTGGATTTCGGCTTAGATAAACAAATTTAGTACCATGAAATTATCAAAATCTTGTGTTTGTTTTTTGTATAAGGCCTGCCGCAATAACAGTTGTGTTTTGTGTTACCATATCGAAACAGAATTATGCGTACGTACTATCTTGGAGACGGTGAAGCGTTTGAATATCCACAGGAAAATGCACAAACTTTGTATGACACTGTAACGAACCAAACATAAGGTAAACCAGAAATAGTTGCCGCTCTAACCAATTTCTAGCTCTTATAGTACCGGAAATATAATGATCTCATGGAACTTTGAAGGTATTTCGGGTTATATATTCACAAAACAATAGACAACGGAAGTATTATCTTAAATATCCCACTCAAAAATAATAAAAGATAAATCTACCTCACTGTATATTTAATATATTATTGTGCTGATAGGCCTAAGTTACTTCATTGACCAGTTGTAAACCTATTTTCTTTTATTTGTATAATATTCATACTTCAATGTCTCTCCCTTCAAAATATGCACTAATATGGATTGGTATATCTTATTTTATTGGTATATCGTATCTTAATTGTAATAACTTGTACAGAGAACGTGTTTGAATTGTTTAACTAAACACTGACCGATACATTAAAAACATCATCAGCGTTTTTGTATTAGGCCACAAGGTTGAAGACGCATATCAGTTGCAAATGCTAGGTGTTGTCAATTTTATGTACCTGTTTGTATACTTGTTGCGCTATTCCGTAGTACAAGGCACGTTGCATATTTGCATGTTAAAATGTATGCTACCGGAAACAGCTTCTACGTTATTACAATACAATGTTTGTTGTTGCTGCTGCTGTTGCTGCTGTAGCTGCTGCAGTCAGTTACCATTGCCACTGTTATAACCATCATCACCACTACCACAGCCATCATCAATAACAACACTACTGATACTGACGCCATAACAATTCGCAACATGAATTATATACAATACACCAACAAAAACAGTACGGTGATAACGTAGAAGCTGTTTCCGATATCACACATTTTAACATGCAAATATGCAACGTGCCTTGCACTACGGAATAGCTTAACAAATACACAAACATTTATAAACAATTGACAACCTATTAGCGTGTCCTCAACATTGTGGCCTAACAGAAAATCGCTGATGATGTTTTTAATATAGCATGGTAACATATCGCAGTTGCAGAAGAGGAAGACATGATTTCGAAATTACAGACTATCTTCAAATTGGCGGCCTTCGTCATTGTGATTGTTATTACAGTGATTTTCTTTAGCACGGATCTCAACGTTTATATATACTATCTCGCGTATGAGGTACAGTATGATTTTACCACATTATGAATGGTTATATAGAATTTTTTTTTTTTTATTTCATTGTAATCTCTCATCGCAGTTCTAACGCTCAAAGCGAGATGAAATAAATGTTATTTACGTTAGGTTTGTTGTAAAAGACATGTGATTTATTGCAATCACCGCAGACCGCACCGTGTTTGTTAATATTATCTACATTATTAAAACTATGGTATACATTTAATTTGTTGTGTTACCACTGCAGGCTTTCCGTAGCCATTTTTACACCTCCTCCCTTCAAGCAACCACTATGTATATGATACCAAAAACACATTCTCGCTCTGCAAACATATTTGCACAAAATCAGGCACGCCTTTCTTAAACACTGGGGTACATTCCTATCTCTAAACACACGCTCTCCAAATACGTACATTTGCACCACACCGGGCTCCTCTTCCTTAAACAGTGGGGGCTAATCCTACTACAAAGACAAATAGCGACTACACTACTGATTATCAGTAGTTCCCCAAATATCTGGGGTTAAGTCACGTACTCGATGATCGCCCTCCGCCCCTATTCCGCCGCCAACAATTCGTATTTCTGCTCCCCAACGTGAAATGCTGTGTGTTGACACGCAGGACTTCGCGGAGGCGTTACCGTTGATTCCGACTGTGGATTCCCGCATCACTTTGGCGTCAACTGATACTGGTGGGGTACGTAGAAGTATATGTAGTAATGAATTAAATCGAACAAATCAAAAATACTCATAAAATCATTTAAATAAAAAACGAAAATAAATCCCTGTTAACACTGGAGATTCTAACTGAACGGAACACCCTGATTTTGCGGCTCAATTTATTTCACGGTTATCGGCAAATATGTTTATATTAAGTGGAGAGAAGTTCTGCCAGATGACAAGAATGTGGTGCTATACTACATATGGTAGTCATTTTGTAGAACAACAAGTAATGTCTATGCATGTTCAAAATATAAACAAAACGTTAAACTAAATTATTACAATTTATAGCCAACGAAAAACAGTGTACACGCACGGTTGGGAATTCTCTCGTTTGGGAATTTCCTAACCGATTCCTGTGAGGATACGTTTCAAATCGAGAGATTCAGTTTGCGCGTCATTACTTCATGAATATTAATGAGAACCGAGTTATGTGACTTTTAAATAATTGTATTATTGTTCAAAGGTTATAAATCGTTGTAAGTTAATATCTTTTTATTTCGGACATGCATACACATGATTTGTTGATCAATATAACGCCTTCTATATATAATATGGCACCATATAGTTGTTTTTCTCAGAAATGTATATTAATGGAGTAAATCGTAAACAGATTGAACATAGGTAAGAACTAATCAAACCAAAAGCAACTTGAACATAATGGCGGCGCCGAATGGTCAAATATGTCAACGTTTCCGATATGATCGGATATTCCATTCCGAGATGCGTGGCCCCGTGTGAATTAAATTATGGTAACATATCCTCTAAATGGTATGTTCTTATATTTGGGCAACGGTTGTTCAAGCGTTTCAGTTACCTTTAAGATCAACAATGTCAATACATTCTATTATCATATATTCTTTCTGCATAAATTCTATATCTCATTAATTTTAATGCGACAGATGTGTTTTATAATTTTACCGAAACGCTATTACAGTTCTATATATTTCTATTAGTTTCTGTGAATTTCTATGTAACTGTTTGTTAAGGATTGTTTAGCGGGTCGTTTCTTTAAAAGTTTTGCGAATAAATGACAGATTGATGACAAGTTAGATCGACTGTTTAGATGTGTCATTTGCTTGAAATTAAATAATCCGAAATGTTGTTAAATTAGCATCACATATACAAGTCTGAACAGTTCTGACAACAGTGAAATCGATATAACAATTAAACACATGTATACGGCTACAGTTCGGTCGAAGATGATGTTAGGCGCATGTGCAATCTTATTGAACGTAATGGTCTGTGTATGGTAAATATTGGTTGCAGTCGTTGGGTAGGGGCTCGAAACCAAAATCACAACGCATTAAGGATCGTGGCTTGCGTGGCGCTGACCGGAGGTCCGAGTGGTCGTACCTTACTCGCCATCGTCGCGGTCGTGGTCGTGGTCGCGGTCGTGACTCCCATCGCTCACAAATATCCCTCATCTCGTCGACGGCATATCCCTTGCCGGGAATGCCGAGAACACAACCGCGTAGCCAACATAATTCCCTCAGCTCGCTTGAAGGGCAGTTATCACTGATACAAAACCGTCGAATAAAGCGGCCAGCGAACAAGACCCAGCCTACGAACACGTGTGACAATAAGAGCGTGCATACGATAGACATTGCGTCTCAATCAAACATTGAGAGCTGGGGTCTCTTAAAGAAGGAGCGCTCTGGTTCAACCACGAATAAGAACCCCGTCCGGAACAGAAAAAACCGGACCGGGTCTCGGAGTGCGACGGGCCAGCGCACAGCCGACCAGTCCGACAGCTTGTCCGACAGCATTGGCTCACAAAACAACATAATCCCAAACGTGACCCTGACCACCACCTGAGCCGAACTAACAGCCGGAATGGGCAAACGGGTCCGGAAGTGCCTACATAACCTCATCCACAGCGAAAACAAACATTACTAAACCCGCCCGTTGGTAGCAGTTGACCGTTCTTGTTCCTTTTGTGCTAACCTTTCTTGTTGTTTGTTTGTTGTAATAAAATGCGTCATCCCGTGCAGTTTATTCCGCAGCTTTGCCTACGTGTCTCTGGTTGTAGTCAGGGGCGTTCAAAGAAACCGACGCAAAGACAGTCCGAAGATAGTCCGACCGGTCCAAAACCTACACTTGAGACTCACCAGAAACCATCTTAAGGAAGTCCAGAAACATACATTCCGCCACCAGGTCGACTTAAAATCTTTATATGGAGTGTAGAAACCTGTAGGTTTATTTTGTATTTATTTTTATTTTACCTATTTATAATATTGTACATGTTTTACACTAATTTTACACAATGTCTTCACTATTTTATTATCAATATACCCTGTATTTTTTAATTATCTTTAGCTGTAACTTATTTATTTATAATTTATTGTTATTATTTGCATACCCATTTTATATATTGTCATATCCTTTAACAAATTTATTATTATTCATTTTACGTAACTTATTAATATTCTGCATATAGACATGTGTACATATGTATGTACTCACAGCGCCTCCGAGTGGATTTTATCTAGATTTATAATGACAACGAAGGTACTTTTCTGTTGATATGGAAAGAGAATATCGCAATGTTACCGTTGGGCATGGTGTGTGTGTGTGTGTGTGTGTGTGTGTGTGTGTGTGTGCGTGTGCGTGTGTGCGTGTATAAGAGTATGTTGTGTGCGTGCGTGTGTGTATGCATGCGTGTAAAAATGTTTTTGTGCGCGCGTGTATGTGTGCATGCGTGTGTGAGTGTATATGTGTGTGTTTTGTGTTTGAGTCTGTGTTGTAGTTTGCAGTAAACAGAACAGTACAGTTACTCTGACATAATGCAATGTGAATCTACCTGTGGAAGATCAAACCATTCCAAATGTCAACACATTTATGCGTGTATGGATATATAACTAGGTGCAAGGTTGTCAATACACTATTAAATTGATATCATTTACAAACAGCACATGGAGTGGTTTTACACAACACATTATTACTTTTGTATGTTCTATATAAATCACTTATTTGTTGAACGTTGCTAAGTGATAATAGGAAAATGTAATTGAACCACTTTTACTTCCACCACTATCAAGTTAATGGCAGCACGAGATCATTCTTAATTTTGACTATTAGTAATTACTACATTGTACAGATGGGCACTTCAGTTACTGGACAGCAACACATCAATTGTCGGTGCATTCTGATTTAGTAAGCAAACAATGTGGTGCAATTTCAGAGTCGTACATGCTGGAACCAAGTCTCAGTTTAGATAAAAGGTGATTCCACAGTGACGTCGTTTGATGGGCTTGTTTCGCCACACGATTCATGCGTCTATTGTAAGTGCAGGTACATCTCCTTGATCTGTTTTGCGTAATACTTCTGTATGTTGTGTCGCTTCGACTTGTGCGTTGGAGTTAGCAGTCCGTTCTCGATGCTGAACAGCTCGGGAGTCAAGTAGATGTCTCGCACCTGAACAAAGCATATCACACAAGACACTGTCACTGACAGGCAATTTCTGTCACACTCGTAGATATTAACTTTGCTGGTCATGTTATCTTTCGAGACAACTGTATTGCATGCTTCAATATCCTGTGGCACAAAACCGCTGTCACAGAGAGTGCGGAGAATGCGTTGCCAATGTTCCGCTATGCATACCCGAAGACAAGCCTGCACAACTGGTCCTGCTGTGTTCCGTTTTCGGGTCATGATGATACAGAGACCGAGAAGGCAAACACACCATCGACCTGTTAAGATTTACTGGGCTCAGATATCAGTGAGACGGGCGTCAGGCTGAGATCGCTCAACGATATCAAGCCCTGAGAAAACTTGTAAAGTACCATACACGATGGAAGACCCAGTGGGAACTGAATGCAAGATGCGCCCAAGGCTACTTATGTCGCTGGCTAAGACTGTTTATGTCCCAGGAACAGCTGTTCGTCATCATAATAACAGTTGTACAATATAATTACACAGGATTTTGCGCAGTTACAACTGTGACAGGTGGACTTAATGTCTTGTATTTGTATCAATGTGTGAGTGCCACTCAGCACCAGCTAACGTGAACGTGTCGCCGAGCTCGACCCACCGTTGTGGAGTTGCAGCTAGGGAACACCTTGGACATTTGACAACGATGACGACGGCGTGCAAAAGAAGAACACATGTCCACTGATTACTCGTGTCGTGAGCACTCACCTGTTCAAAGGACTTGAGTCCTGCCTTCTTGCCAACCAGCAATATGTCTTCAAGTATCGCCTGTTTCACTTCCTGTACAGACGTAGACGCACGCAGTGTTAACATTTTGCTACTGACACCAACTATATCCTATTATCTCATTTTAACTAAGAACTCGTCTTTACAAAGGAAATGGGATTATATGTTTATGACTTCGACGAAGGAAACAATCAAACAACGAACTGCAACATGAAATATCATTTAACAAGGACTGATTTTTTTGTTTTATTGTAACCCAAATATCCCCACACGCAGACGAATTCCGAGAAATCTATGAACCACCCATCAATGGGTCAGCTATATCGCATACAAAATGTAGGCAAAACTGATGGAGGCAGGTGCCATTTGTAAAGGATCCCCCACCGCCAGACGTCTCGAACATTTTTAGATGAACATAAAGAACCAGGTAATGTTGTAGGACTAACACCCTGGCTTCACTTCCGGCCGCATTTGTCTTGCACGTCGTTTGCGATTAACACTCACCGGTCTCGCAAGTAATTCTCCTACACTGGCTCCCTCCACGCCCAGCTTCCTCTTCACCCAGCGGCACACCTCGTCTAGGTCGGGCACAACGATTCCAACAAGACACGCCTGCGATAAAAAATAATTTTGTAGCGATGAGAACAAAGACATTCTGCGCGCACATACGAGAACAAAGACATTCTGCGCGCACATACGAGAACAAGACGTTTGTTAGCGACCCCCAAAACGTAACGATGACATAGTGATGACAAATATATAGACATATACATTTTCACAAAATGATCATGCAAACATACACATAAAAGTAAAGTTAATACAAATGTGCATACACCTCTTAACCCATATTGTGATTAATGGAAGCAAATTGAAACATTTTGAATTCAGTGGCTCCCATCAACACATACAGTCACACCCATAGGAGCCACCACACTAATAACACAATTACTGGCTTATATATCTTGTTGGCCTTTTAAACATTTAAGCTGCGTATTTATCTGAGAGCAAGTGTTTAATTGTATCTAGTAATTTAATCAAATGAATACATATACATAATTAACTATTTCGTGTTTCCGTCCATTTATTAACAATTAATATTTAATAATTAATATTAATTATTTAGCACACATGCCCGCACATATACACAGACACACGTACAAACGCACGCACGCACGCACCACTTAGACTGTATGCTGGTACAGTGGCGACTGGACTGGTCTGCTAAACGTAAACGGTTGGATTGGAACATGCTCGCTCTTACTGGAACTTGTATATAATGATTATCTAGACACATCACAATAAGTCGGCAAAAGCATGTACTTTATTGCAAATATCCTTAACCTTACAACATTATTCTATGACTGCATGGTTGGTTAACGTTCTGTTACCAACACCGTCCTGATTCACTCAGCCATATTTTACTCCGTTATGGGTTGAACGGCATTTTTTTTTTTTTTATCACAAAACATAACTAACCTTCAAACAGTCGCCATGGACCATGATCTGTCCAACAGCTTCGGATCTTATATAAATGTTCTCGATTTTCTCTGGCGCAACATATTCTCCCTGGAACAATAAAACCATGTGTAATAACATTGATGGGATCAAGAGCAAAACAATCCGTGCAGCCACAATTGATTATTAAACATACATTATAGGATGAGCTAAGTTCTACTGACTGACATATTGATTACAAATGTGTAAATATATAATGTGTGTGTGTCTGTGTGTGTGTGTGTGTGTGTGTGTGTGTGTGTGTGTGTGTGTGTGTGTGTGTGTGTGTGTGTGTGTGTGTGTGTGTGTGTGTGTGTGTGTGTTTAAAGCAGGCGAATGTTAAATTTGTCAAAACTATTACATAAAATTGCATTACAGTATTGTTGATATTTTATTACTACTTGCTTGTCAGAATTATCAAAGACAAGAATGATCGAATTTCAAATTGCTTAAAACTGGTGTTAGGGTAATACGATAACAGTGTCATTCATAATTATTTTGTCCATGTGCCTACTTATTAATTTTGCTAGATAAGCGCTTTATTTCGTAACGACTGAATAGATCTATATTCATTTTATGTTGAAGTGACAAACTACAGTTATCCCACTCGAGGACTCACTGTATTGCACATATGTGTACCTGTGCGAGTTTGAAGATGTTCTTCTTTCTGTCAGTTATCTTTAAAGCACCATTCTGAAGAAAAAACAAACATCTATTACACAACAACACATCGGAAAACCGAAGCAATTATTACACATCAAAGCTACAAAATGTGACGATTTACGATCTTGTTTCTTGGCAACGGATACACACAGAAATGAGTGCGACAAGGAGATACTAACCGGCAGCCACATTCCTATGTCCCCCGTGTGCAGCCAGCCGTCACTGTCCAGAGCCTCGGCCGTCTTCTCAGGGTCGTTCAGATACCCAACAAACACATTGCCTCCCTTGGCACACACCTGAAGCAAACACCGTACACGTGACTCCTTCATCGAGACTTCAATCACCTTGTTATTACTGACGAATATTGTCATCCCTGTCTGTATAATCTGTCGATGTCACTCTATCCCAACAAAAGGTATATACATGAATACGATTTATGCGTATGGTTTTCTACGGATTATTCTGAACTACTATGACATTTTATAGAAGCTACAGTGTTCCATTGTTTTCTATGCTCTGTAAATTAAGATGAAACTAATCAATTCGTGTACAACATCCTATATTACCGAGTTGCATAGGAATTGATGTCAGAAACCAATTGTGACAATATGAGAGAATTTACGTGTACATTGTTCACGTTGTTGTGATACATCATATAAATATTTGTGCAAATATTTCTACCACATGAAATATATAGCCTGACATGTGCGTAGGCCTTTGTCACACTATACGTTTTTGGCGTTTTTTTTATTTATACAGCATAGCTTATGCTGAGTTGTAACACATCATAGGTTAATTGTTCAATCCAGTATCTATTTTCCAGAAATTCACATGACACCATAAATCACACACTTCATCAATGGTTTTGTAAATTGCATATTTAATTCGGGGTAAGATATTTGTCACTGAAACACCTTATTGTACCAATTCATTTACATATACAATGATTTATTACTTGCCTCTCCTTGTTGATTCTTGGCATAGTAGTCCATCTCCGGAACATCGACTAGCTTGACCATGTTGACCGGCGATGGGGGTCCAATGTAGCCTAAAGCATTCACGAAGGCATAATCTATACCGGCAGAATGGCACACCAACGCATTTACTCATATAGTCTTGCGAAACTGCCATACATAACATGGTTAGCTAATAGCTATAAGTCACAATTAAGGACAACACGGAAGTACACTGAAATAAATTCCTGTTATTAGTATCATATGTAAAATACGATAAAGGTAATGTCACGTATAGCGCGATATGTCGTCTTCACGACTACTAGAAATGTTTTATTCCGTGGCAAACCTGCGCAGTTGTCGTGCACCATCAGGATTTCTCTGCGAAGCATTTAGCCATTCCGAATAAAATCCAAAATTAATCTATGAACGTGAATCATAACATCCTACTTGGCCAGAATAAACTACCTGGAGCACCGTAGAGTGAACAAACTTGCCAAAGTGTATTTGTGTGTGTGTGTGTGTGTGTGTGTGTGTGTGTGTGTGTGTGTGTGTGTGTGTGTGTGTGTGTGTGTGTGTATATATATATATA